>CAICTM010000504.1:0-62824 GCA_903772945.1 Seminavis robusta | reverse complement strand
CCTTGCACACCTTGGACTATAAGGAGGGTTCCCGGCCAACGAATACTTCTGTCATCGTTTTCACCATGGCAAGCTTGGCCATTGTCCTATCCATCATGCTGCAGTTCGAGATCAACAGATACATGATCCGTCAAGCAACTGCAGCCCCCCACCAGACCCACCAGACCACCGACACCGATCAAGACAGTCTCAGCGCCCACACGGGAAATGGGGCCGTCTTTTCCCGCACATTGCTTGCAATGCTTTTGGGTCTTGGGTTCCCTGCTTTGGCTGCACTGGTATTCTACGCAATGACGCCGTACCGATTGGGGCTAGAATATCAAACGTTGAGCATCAACCTGGCACGCTTACTTGGCAGCATGTGGGTGCTGCACTCCAACACGTATGCTCTCGCAGCCACCATCTTTCTCACCACAAGTCTACGACGTCTGGCGTGGTTCTTGGATTTGTACTTTTTTTATGTTCCTCGACAAAGATCCACCCCAAGGAATGGTTGGCTCGGATGTAGATGTACAAGAGCTGTGGGGTTGCTTCAATTATCGGTACCCCTTTTCTTTCAATACATTGAAGGATACCAAGAAGTTTGTACCTGTTGCTGGCGAGTACGTTGTCATGATTCGTGACAGCATTGGCACGTGGAAGCTCCGAACAGTTGCCGACGTGGGATGGGACTACGTCTTCTCGAGCACTGGCCACGTGCGGCTATTACGACAAGAATACCGTTGTGGCAATATCGTACAATCGCCTTACCTTCATTTTATGCGACATGCCATCATTGAACGTTTTTCATCAGAGGAAGAGCTCAAGGTTGCCAAGCGCATTGTAATGTTTGATCCGCAAATCCTGCGCGTTCCCGACAACTCGGGCCGGTTATTACTCCATCGTGCATGTGCCAACACCGAGACACAACTACGAGTCGAGTCATCCAATTCCTGGTTGAGTTGTATCCACAGGCTTTGCAAGTGCAAGACACCCAGGGGCTGCTGCCATTCCAGGTGGCGTTGCTTAAGAGCTGCACTCCTTGGTTCTCTCTGACTTTCTTGGATGAACTTCGATATACTTGGCACGGCAACACCCCGAAGTCCTTCAAGTGACAAATGACATTAATGGGTTTTTGCCACTCCATCGAATCTGCCGAGATGAAACGACACCACCCGCCGTCATTCAATGCCTAGTTGAGTTGAATCCTCGGGCTCTTGAGACACCTAGCAATGAAGGACGGTTGCCGCTCCACGTTGCTTGCAGATTTCCGCAGACGCCCCTTGCAACCATCCAATACTTGGCCCAACAGAGCCCTCAGGCTCTTCAGACACCTAATAATTTTGGGTCTGTGCCGCTTCACGAAGCTTGCAGACATTCACAGACGCCCCTTGCCACCATCCATTACTTGGCTCAAAAGAGTCCTCAGGCTCTTCGCGTGTCAAACAATCGGGGTCTGCTACCGCTTGTCGCAGCAAACATCGACGGAATGCATTCAATGCGGGTTCTTGTTTCTCTTGTACGAGTTGATCCAGGAGTCATGCAGACGCTGCGTACTGAGCTTTCTGGCGTAAACTGGAATCAGGGGCGTCTTCGTGACACTCTTGACAAGTTGGCTGTTGCCGCGAACTTGGCTGTCCAGGAGCAGGAGTTGACCATCGAGCTGCGCCCGGACTGGATGAACGAAACACGCGACAACCTAGAGACGATTGAAGATCATGATGGCCAACTCCATCCATGTATCCGTGTTCTGGTTCAATGGCTCCGCAGCAACATAATTGATCGGAACAACTACTGGCAAGACCAGCTTGATCCTATTGCTGCCAGACTGGATGCTTTGGCCGGCGATGACACGGCAACAACAACTGAGTGAATCAAATCAGTACCGATGCTTGCAGGTGATGAAGCTCTGCTCGGGGGAAGAGAATCAAGAAAGGACAACTATGGATGAATCAAGAATGGACGTAGAGAACTGTGCATGTGACTGAGAAACCACAGTACACACACGCACTAGTGCAACTTACTGACGAGTCTTTTCTCGTCCTGTACATGCATTTCGGCAAACGCTAGGACTCGACTCAACCTAGAACGACTGGCTGTTTCTGCCAATGGCTGGCCCTAACTAGACATCATTTGATGGAAGCATGCAGAGACGATCTGACGATAGCTCATAGCTCGTCCTTGGAAATGCCGGTACCGGTACTCAGATCCCCATGGTTTCAATGGAGGTGCAGCGGTGGTTCTATCGTTTCAGTGGCATACCGTAGGCAGTGAGTCAGTCGCACCAATGCCACAAGTACCAGTACCAGTACCAGTCTCGGTACCGGTACTGGCAGGCAACTTCACAAGAGTGGTTTAATGGAAGCAACGCTACCGAACCCAGCGGTGCGTCTAGCACCACGTAGAACGTCTGTAGCTCGTAGTCTCCTTGCATGCATTCATTCCTCCTTGCCAGAATGCTTTGCTAAGATGAATGTTTTCAAGGAAGCTCAGGCGATGGCAGCCCCATGCACGCATTCGGCCAAATCTATGACAGTTGAGGTTCTCCATACCGGTACGTTATCCGAGCCCAGTTCGAGAGGAACAGGTTGAACATGGTGATATCCTTGTGTTCAGCAGCTCTACTGCATTTGAATGTACCGCTTGTGGCATAGGAAACATCCCTCTAAATCTGCAAACCAGCATTCAACGCTAAAGGCCTCCAGTATGCTCAGTGGTACTACCGAGGGAGCTCTCGGAGTACTCCAGAGCTCCAGAGTATGAAGTCAGGGGAAGTTCATATGTGGCTGAAAGGCTGCTTTTGATCATAATGACTCAGTCATGGACAAAATTTGCCACTATTAATTAATACACTTAGCCTTTGTTCCCTTGCAACCATGACCTCAGGAACTTGTGTGACTTTGCCCCATTCTCAGGATTTAGCAAAATCTGGCAGCCTTAAACGCCTTTGGGTTTGCAAGACTCTCAATGCCTCCCATCAATAAACAAAAAGGAATCGCTTAGGAACACTCTTATTGCATGGAGGCTGGGACTTCTCCACGTCCGCTTGGCTTCGTTCCTGTGCTCTTTGTGCCCTCATTTATTATCCCAACAACCACAAGCAACAAAGGTCAAAGTAGCTATTGAGTAGCTAGCTAGTAACTACTGGTTAGCTAGTAGAATTGAAGTGTAGTAGTATGACGGCGCACTTACTAATGGGTGGCAACGAAGACAAAGATAAACGACGCAGTCTGATGCGCGGAAGCGTCGGAGGCCTTGGTCGCATGCAGAGCATGAGGAAGCTCGCGAGCATTCGTCATTTGGTAACGGGAGGTCCTCAATATGGCGCCACTCTGATGGAAGACAGCGATTACAACGAGTCCTTTAACATTTCCTTTCGAAATCTAGATGGTCCTGCTGGCAATGGCGTTGGCAATGGCAACAAGCAGCGGTCGCTCGATGACTCCGTCTTGGGAGAGTTGCAGAAAGACAGAGGTTTCACAGACTTGACCAACAGCGGTGGTCTACAGTTCACCGAGGAAAATGGGCTGCAGTTTGATCCAAAGAGAGTGACTGAACACTCTAACTCTATTCCTGAGGAAGAAGATGGTCTGTCCGTCAACACCGACAAACGGATGGCGGTCAGTCGAAGGAATCAAATGAGTCGAATGCAGTCCCGAAGGAGTCTTGTCAAGACACAAACCGAGCCAAGGATCCGGCGCTCGCTTCGAGGGGAAACCGAAAGCCCGGTCAAAGCGCAATCACCCATGGGAAGCAGCAGCAACAGAGACAAAAGCAGGAGCAGCCGAAGATCCTCCACACGCAGATCCTCCACGACAACCAGCATGAGCAATACGTCCAGCCGAAGCAACACTTCCAGCAGGAGAAGGAGCACATCCAGGCGCTCTTCCACCAGAGACTCCAAGAGCAGGTCTGCTTCCACTTCCAGGCGAACATCCACCAGGGGAGAACGAAGGCAAAGGAAGCCAACCGTTCCGGAGGAAAAGAAGATAGACGCGGAAGAATCAAAGAAGCAAAAGCAAGCCACTGCGGAGGATGCTACATGTACAGAAGATGAAAGCTTGAGCTCTTCTTCGGAAAGCAGCAGTCATGGTGCCAATCCCGCAGAAACCAAAGCTACCCAAGAACCAAACCTAGACCAAAAAGACGAGCGCAAGGATGAACGCAAAGAAGCTCGTACACAATCTGGACGGCCCACTAACAGTAACAGGAGAACCTCCACAACGAACACACCCACCACACCCAACAACCGAAGAACTTCAACGACCGGACCACAACGACCTAGAATGATGCACAGGGCGCAAAGCATTCGAGGAAACCTACTCACGTCACTCAGTGAACGGGGACAGTCCACGCGAAAATTGCTTGCCTGCAAACGAGACACTACACCCAAGATACGAATCACTAAAACATCCGAAGAAGCATCCAGAAACGGCACCAGTAGTAGTACAAACAAGCCCCGACGGCATCGATCCACTGACGGCGCAACCAAGAAAGTTCGAAGACACAAGTCTACTGACGGCACCAAGAGCATGGGTAGCAGCAGCAGGCGCGATCGGGTCCGGCGGCATCGCTCTGCTGACGGAAGCAATGACACCGTGGAAAGCACCAAGGCAACCGACAAGCAGGTCAATAAGGATACTGCCGCCGCGGCCGGAGCTTAGCTTTAAAAGATTAAGATCGACGAATGCAGGAACCCCTTGTGCTTGCCAAAGCTTCGGGGGAGCCGTGAACGAGAAACAAGAGTTTGCCGCAACTATAAGGCGGTACCGGTACCACCAAAAGCAATTCAATAAGGATGCACTCTTTTGATTTTTAACAAACTTGTAGTCACTCAGGTTACCCTTTCTCTCTTGACTACCCCTTTGTTAGTCCGATAGCACTTGAAAGCCGCACCTCCGAATGTTCAAGTGACAGAAGCCCCACAAAGGTATGTTGTCCCATGGCCGCGTTGGGTGACTGGGCCAAGTGAAGGCTACCAGAAGCAATGGAGGGCACAACAAGCAGAAGGCGTTCGACAGCTGTCAGAAGCCGGCATTCCGTTGAAGCTGGAGCCTTCTTCGAGTCGAGTCGAACTATGACTAGCTAGAGCTTGAGGGGATTGTTTGATCGGTAACTGACTGCCTGGCTAGTTGGTTATCGAATGGAGTCAAAGCATCATGCAAAGTAAAACTAAATTAGTTGGACCACAACGCAACAAACTGGCATGGCGCCACAAAATATGTGAACCATGTCAATGCCCCATTGCGCACTCGTTCAAGCTATAACAAGATTCCCGCAGCGTTGATGAGGGCTATCAGGATTGCCAAAAGTGCCAGTTTTGATGAAGACGATACTGCGCTACTTGTCCAACCACCTGCGGTATTCTTCGTACGTTTTGCAGACTCGATCAAGTCTTCTTCATCAGAGGTACCGGTACCTTCTCTGTTCAGCGACCTGGTCTGCTGGGGGCGATGGCCCTCCTCTGCAAGCAGTTCGGCCAGGTAGAGGTCCTCCAAGTCATCTTCCGGTGCGCTCTGGATCCTTCTTCGACTCTCTGTGTCCGTCTCATTTTGACCGTTGGCATCAGCTGCTGCACCTGCCTTCTTTTTATGCTTGTCGCGCCCATGCACTCCATGGTGCCTGTGACTTGATGGGAATACGTTGTGCCCAATACCTTCCACTGCGAAAATAGTTTCTGGATTCATCACTAACAAGCTTCGGTCCAGTCTGCCCTCGCGGATACCCTTCCAAGTGATCATCATGTAATTCTTCTCAATCTCTTCCAGGTGACCGTCAAGGTGCTTCAGAAGAAGATTATAGTGCGCGTAGACTGTCTGGCATTGCAGCATGTCATCTGTAGGCATCATAAGAGTGCAACAGTAACAAAGGAAATGTGTTGGACACTTAACTCAAATCGCAAATCACTCGCACGTAACAGACGCTATCAAAGACGTACGCAAGCCTGCGATACGCACAGGGCAATCGACATCGAGAATCTCATACAATTCAGGATTCAGCACCGTGTAGTCAAACTTGACGCCATGACGTTCCCTATAAGGAGAGAGGAACAAAGGTGAGAGAAGCGGAAAGGGCTGATCACGCCCAGAACGCGGCCCAACGTACCTGAATTTTGCGCCCTCCACGAGCTCTCGTTCTCCACTGTGCAACAACCGCCTTTGACGCTCATCCGGTTCAACCGCTTTGTCTTCTTTGGACTCTTTCATGTTTGCCTTGGAAGCCTCGGTGTGATCAGTGACAGTGCAGTTCCCATAGTTCCTTCCCACTCCTGCTTTGTCGCAAACAGTGCCAATGAGGAGTACGACAAAGTCGCCAAAGGCCTTGTGAAGCGTGCTGTCTGAATTGATTGGAACGTCCACATCCTTCTTCCCGTGGGTGTTGGAGATGATAAACGAGGTATGTATTGAAAGTATTTGTGAGTCTTCGCCATCCTCGTCAATCACGACAGTATCGTCGTCGTCGTCGTCAAAGATTTCGTTCAAGAGCTCATCCATGGTTAGATTGAGAACATCACTGTCAGTCTCGGTTGTGAGATTGAATTGTATTGTCATGTTCCCGATGTACTCGTAAGGATCTTCGATTGAATTCACCACAAGATCATCTTTGTCATCATCGTCGTCGTCTTCTGGTCGCATTGGCTCCGTGTCGTTGAGGTGCATGTGCAGTTTCGTCATGTTGAGGTGCAAGGGCAATGACGAAGTGTTGATGTGAAGATGTAGCCCTGTTGTGTTGGTGTCGTTGTGTGGAACTCTGGTAACATTCTTGTCATGCTGCTCTTCCTCCGCTTCTTTCTTTCGTTGGGGAGCCTTTGCCTTGGCAGCGTCCTTATCGTGTTTCTTTTTTGCCACATGTTCGTCATGGATTCGTTTCTTTTCTTTCAGTACTTGTTTCTTCCACTCTTCTAGCTCCTTCTTGTTCTTTTGGTACTGTATCTCTCGATAGGATTCATTCCAAGCAATAGCATCGTCATCGTCAAAGCTTGTCCCCGAAGAGTTGCTGTTTGCATTGATTGTCACATTGCTCGTGAACCCCGAATGTAGTTGTGGAAGCGTGGTCTCATTCGTCTCGTTGGTTGCTCCAGTCACATTTCCAACCTCAGGAGCGGTAGTGTTAGGTTTGTCCAGCGTTGTTTCATTGACGCCTCCGTAATCATCGTCATATATAATGATATCAGTTGTGCTGTTGAACACTCCGTCGTCATCAAATGTATCATCGTCCACGAAAACGTCATCGTTCGTGGCGTTGATGGCTTGTACTACATTGCTCTTGTTGAGGATTGGATCCGGGCTGGTCTCGTTTTGGAGAATGGAGGAGACAATGTCATCATCCATTGTGACATTGAATACAGAATCGTCATCGTCATCGTCATCCAAGACGAGGACGTCACCATTGGAAGTGGAGTTGAGAAATGTAGCATTGGTCGTGTTGGGGTGATGCGCAGGTGCTGTGTCATTGTTCAGGTTAGTGTCATTGTTCAGGTATGCGTCTAGGGCGTCTAGGTACTCGTCCAGTATGCTGCTGGTGTTGGTGAGATTGCCATCAGGCTCTGTGGTGTTGGTATTGTTTCCTTCCAGCTCATCCATTTCTTTGCGAAGCTCTACGAAGAAGTCATCTTCTTGTGGCTCTTCCGTAGCTGCATAGTCTTCCGGAGTCCGTTCCTTGTCTCCGGGCCCGAATAGTCCTTTGGGCTGTTGTCCATGTCTTGCCTGTCCAGTCTCTCGCAGTAACGGCTTGATCTTGACATGCATTCCATCGCCCGAGTCCCCATCCCGTGGTTCCATCATTTCAAACTGGAAAACCATGACTTTGGGCTACGGTAATCAGGCACGACAAAGAACAGCTTTGTTAGATTGGATGAACAAGAAGTTTGGGTTGGTCTACAGTATGAAATACACTACTAGGGTAGGTCACTTGCCGATTCTGTTCTGGATGCCAAAAGCTTGAACGCTGACATGACAGGAAAGACACGTAGATTGCAGATAGCACAATAGCACCAAGCCAGAAACAGGAGGGAGCAGGAGGGCAGCAAGGAGCGACGAGACAGTTGCAACCAAAGGGAAGAGAAAAAGAACAGGAGCGACGATGCATGCATGTGAGAAACCAAAGTTAAAACAAGGTCAGGTCGTTGCTTCATTGAGGGGGTCGTAGCTAGGGTCGTACGCACCGTTTTCCGTCATGGAGCACATGGACTGTAGCGTATCGAACTGTTCTTCCTCTAGGTTTGGCATTTGCTCGATTTTGCTTCCGTAAACGTTGATGGAGATTCCTCGTTCTCCATTGCCACTGGCTTGTACGAGGATCTTGAATAGTTCCCTGATTTGCTGGGTGACGTAGCCATCGTGGAAGATCGGATGTGGATAGAGTTGACTGGAAAAGTACTTGAGAAAGAGCTTGTATTCTTCCATGTTCAATGCATCGTCCAAGTCCTTGTCGGCGTGGAACATACTGTTGAGACATTGGAGAAAGACGTCTTGCTTCTCTTGCGCCGTTTTACCGCTGCTCGTAGGCACACCGTCGCTCGAGCTGTCTTCGTCGACATCCTCATTGCTACCGGTATCTCCCGCAACCACCAAGACACCATGCCGTGGGTGACACGAAGGTGCTAGAAACAGCGCTGTCACCAGCAGCAATCGTCCGAACGTTCTCAACGCCATGGTCGTGGTTCAAGTGAAGAGTGGCTGTGGTCGTGCAGGGACGAACTAGATAGCTACCGCACCAGCTACTGCAAAAGTAGCTGCTGAATGTCGAAAGAGATCTTGCGGCTGGAGCTATGACCGTGGTCCGCCCAGGCTGGGTAACAGCGCAGTACTCTGGCTAGCAAGCTAGTTGGTGTGGCAGAACACATGTACATCCATTGCCTCGATTCCAGAAGCATGCATGGGGTCGTCGGGTTATCCGGATTGGCTCCTATCCGTGCTTGGCGGAACAGAGATCCCACGGTCATATTGGATCTTTCGACGAGATCTTGTGGGTTAATCGAAGTCGCCTTGACGAAAACGTTACGCAGGATGATGCAAAAGCTGTCACAATACACCTTTTCCGACTCGACTCGGCTCGGCGCGTCACTCGACTATGAAGTACTGGTCCCTCGTCACTGGAGCTGCACGACTGTACATACATGTACATGTGCATGGACCTGCGGCTAAGGCAATGCACAAACTACGAATCAGAAGTGACCTTGTTCATCCAGGTTGCAAACCTTCAGTCAAACTCATTGTGATATAACCTATTTCCAGAAGCACAAGAGCTATACCGGTAGCCATGCAGCCATTATCGATTGATCGCTCGATCGGGGCAGTTACTCGTTTCTACGGTATCATGATCAGCTGGTTCTGTTGTTCTCGACACGACAAGAGGGGCGGCTCGGCTGGAGAGCAGTGGCTACTACATGTGGAGATTCGATTCAATTCTATCCAGTAATAAGAATCCATACCGGTATGAAGTCCACGTTTGGCCTTTCCTCTTTGGAAGTTGGAAGGTGAGACTTTGGCTTGGAAATTGGGGCACGATGAACTCCAAGTCCAGCCAGTCCAGCCAGTGGTAGTAGGCAGGCTTTTTAAAAGAAGAATTCCACTGCGTCTGTTGCCTCTGGATTGCTGTATTCTTCGTTTCTACAAAGGGTCTCCTTTGGCTGGCTAGCCAGCGGCGACTTGCCCGAATGAATCGAATCGGCTAGTAGTACATGTACCTGTGGGGTACTGTAGCAATCCGGATAGCTGCCCTTCTCAGAATTCCGAGTACATCGTACCCGTACTGTAATTGAGAGGAAGCAAAGCAAAGTGAAGAGTCCAGCCACTTGTCTACGCCACTACACCAGCAGCTTTATGAAACTAAAGAAGGTACACAACCCATGCCACCGGTGGCGTTTCTACCGTACCTGGTACTTTTGATCATGATGATGACTCGTCACTCACATGAAGACTTGAAGAGCTGAAAAGATGAAAAGATGACCTTGAGTTTTTCATCCAGGCACCATTCGCAGTTTGACTGATAGCTTATAGCTCTACTCTATTCATCTACTCGCCGTACCGGTACTCGGAGTACTATTCACTACTTGAGTTTTTTAATACTCAGTATGCCTGTTGAATTTCATTGGGATGGCATCGGTTCTTCATTTCGTAAGCAGTGAGTTCAATTGCCATTCAGGAATTATTGTGGTCTGAGAATGTCCAAAGTACAGCTGTTGATTGAGGGAGTTGGAGTAAAATAGCCTTCAGTTCTATGCATAGCTAGCAGGTGGTACCCGTACCCGGTAGCAGCATCCAGAGTTGTACTTGCAGGCGGAGCGCAACGTACCGGTATGTACATGTAATGAATAGCCAATGGCCAATGATCTTCTTTCAAAATGTGATGGAGGTTTGGCATAGCTACCGGTAGCTAGAAGCGCTCAGGTTTCCAATATACCACCATTCCTTTGCTGCAGCCGAAGCCTTGGGCAATAACTTGAATCGAATCCCCCCAATCCGCTTATGTCACTGTCCCTCTCTACAGGAACTCCAGGATGCGATAAACAACACCCCAGTAGAGAGAAAGAAGTGGCAGCGTGGCCTGCATAATCTACCGCTGGCTACGGTATGGTCCGCCCTTCGTGCTACAGCTTAAAAGGGTTGAGCTCACAGAGAGGCAGCCAAGGGCACACTAAAGTAATTTTCATGGCAGATCCTGTCGGACTGTGCCGAAGGCTCCCGACTAGACTACATGTATGCTAGGGATAGTCAGCTAGTCAGTGGTAACTCCGTATGTCTGTAAACTGAATATATATTTCCTTCAACTCCCCTTCAGTATTTATTCTGGTACTGGTGTGCCTGTCGATGTCTTGTTGTTCCTGCTGGTTAAAGTGTTCTTTTACATGCAGTCTTTTCTGTTTTCTGTGTGTTCCTGTTTGCTGTTGGTGTACCGGTATGTGTTGGCCAAGCTGTTGGCCATTACTCTGAGTACTACTAGCTAGCTAGTACATTCGTACAGAGGACAGATAGAGGAGGAGTATGTGAGTCGAGTCAGTGTCAGTCTGTACTTTCACACTGACACCCAGTGAAATTCTAGCTAGTAGCTAGGGATGTCCTCAATGTCCCACAGTCACCAAGTCGACGCGACCACGTTTACGGTATCTGTACAGTCAGCAGTCAGCAAGTAAGTAGTTCGTTTGGCTGGTCATTCAGGTCAGGTTTAGCCGGCGGTTTTGCCATCGATAGAAAATAGAAACACACAGCGACCCAATTGCTGTCTGTGCTGTGCTTGCTCCCACTCAGCAGCAATGAATGAATGAATGAATGATTGGAACAACGGAATAGAGCAAGAGAATAAGAGAATAGAAGCTGTTATACCATAGCAAGACTTGGTCTGGGCTGACTCCTTACTCAGGCTACCCAAGCTAAGAATAACAGAGCTATTATCTGTTATCCAATCTACCAGTATACCCTCAGTTCCATTAATCTACCAGATACCCCTTGATACCCCTTGATACCCCTGATACCCCCATTAAGCTCCATTAAGCTCCATTAAGCTACCATACCATGACTCCCTCAGCAGAGCAGCAGGAAGTGCCCATGGGAATGAGTGCTATGAGTGCTATGAGTGCTATTAATACCTCCACTGCTGATGCTGCTGGCACTACTGCTACCACCACCAGTACAGGTAGTGGTGGTAGAACTGCTGGTACCGGTACAGAAGCTACTAGTACTAGTACTAGTACATGTACCACAGCAGCCTATTGGCAGCAGATCTTTGACGATGAAAGTGGAAGATTTAATGATAAGAGTCAAAGTCAGAAAAGTCAGAAAAGTCAAAGTCAGCAAACCCAAGATGAAGATGAAAGCGCCAAAGCCAAAGCAAGAGCCAAGAAAGACAAAGACAGGCTGTCAGCCACCAGTGCCACCACTGCCAATTCCAGGTCCAGTATGAATTCAAACACAAGCAGAAGTGCAAACAGGTACATCAGAGCAAGACCCAACAGCAGAAGAAACCAGCCTTCAAATGCTGCAAATGCTGCATCAATCAACAGTCTTCAGTCTCAAGCACAAGCATCATCCAGTCAATCCCAGGCACAGGCTCAGGCTCAGGCTCAGGCTCAGGCACAAGCTAAGGTCAGAAGGGAAAAAGAGCAAGCCAATGTTACAGCTACCAGACACCATAAAAGGTCTCCTTTAGCTCAAAGAGGAAGGCAAGATACTGCCGATAGCATGCCTTCTCTTCAACAACAACCAACATCAACACCAACACATACTCAGACTGACTATGATACTGATGCAGATACAGCAGCACTAATACAGCAAAAGAAAATGCAAGTCAGGAACCAAATTGCATCCATTCAAAACCTTGAACAGCAGCTGGCAAACAACACAAACAACACAAACAATTCAAACAATTCAAACTCTCTGCAAGAAACACAAGAAACTCATGATGAATCAGAGCAAAACCAACAGCAAGGGCAACTGCAGCAGTCAGATGAACAGACGCCTGGAGCTTGGTGCGTTCCTGGACCCAGCTTTGAAAGACAACTTTCAAACACACTGTCCGTTTCATCGGTGGGCAGTTTCAGTGAAACGCAATCTGTATCCGTATCTGCATCTGCATCCACTTCGGCACACGAATTGTGGTCTACGAGTGCAGCTGACCAACACCACTTACACTCGTCCTTTCAAAGCCTCCCAATATCCAGCCAACAGCAGCAACATCAACTACAACAACCTAGCTCACATCCATCCAACGAACAACAACCACAAGAACAAGTCCTGGCCGTAGCGGCCGTCGTAGTTGACGAAGACAAAATCGAACAAGAACGAGAATCACTCACACTCAAACAACAGGAATTACAACTGCAGGAAGCAAGATTGGCTGAACAAGCGGCAAAATTGAAGGCTTGGGAAGATGAACTCAAAAGAAAACAGGAACAACTCCAACTCGCAAACAATCTCGGATATGGAACAGCCCAACCGCAACCACGACAGCAACAGCAACAGCAACAACGACAGCAACCTGCCGTTTACCGCAACCACAGCATGTCACACGGCCACCGCCAC
The DNA here is from genome assembly GCA_903772945.1 of Seminavis robusta. Classification (NCBI taxonomy): domain Eukaryota; phylum Bacillariophyta; class Bacillariophyceae; order Naviculales; family Naviculaceae; genus Seminavis; species Seminavis robusta. The sequence goes on along the minus strand of CAICTM010000504.1, from coordinate 49,826 downwards.
GAACAGGATTCCAACGTTTCACCACCACCCAATTTTCCACGCCAACGCTCATGGAGAATGTTTGCCGCCAAACAAAAATCAAGAGCAACACCGCCACCGCCAAAACCCAGACGTTCCAACACATTTCATGGAGAAGATAGCAGTGCCTTTATGCGGAGAATGAGCTTTGGAAGTAGTTCGGCAGCTGCCGCACGAAGACAAAGCGGTGCGCATGGCGGCGGTGGCGGCGCTGGAAGCAGACGAACCAGCATGGATCTTGCCGCACTGCAGCCCACAGAGCTGGGCAGAGCATCCAGTTTGGATGTAGGGCAATTGGTAGCGTCTGGCAGCAATCACCAGCCATCGGCTTACGACAGCTATCAATGCAGTTACCAAAGTGGCTTCCACAGCAGCCGTGCTGGACACGATTCCGGTCATTCGCTATTCTCCGAAACACCGGTTGACCAGCACATGGAGATTCTAGATGCACAAGTGCTACGAGCCTCGCAGGTGCTCAATCCAGAAATGATGAACTGCCTCATCATTGACTTGGAAAATGTACCCGCTGACGCTGCTCGGCCACCTTCGCCTCCCACCACTGCCGATATTCTCTACCAAGAACTACTCAAAATGCTTGGGGAAGGACCCATGCGTTTTGCACCGCCGAGCAATCAAGTGTCCATCGAAGATCAAGTCCGGATGCTGGAACCGAAACAGCGCAGTGCATTTCATACCCTCAAACAACGATGGGAAGATAGACAAGACAAACTCGTCGCCAAGTACGGATGGGGAAACCAAATTCGCAGCAAAAACAAGAAAAAAGATATCATGGAGTTGTCGGACGAGTGGCACTTGCGATTCCTGCACTTGTATCGCTTCCAAAAGGACAAGGCATGGAGTGCCGAAAAGAAGTTGTCCAAGCGATACGTCACGCTCAATGTTCACGGACTGATTCACCAACTAGAGACCAAGACGCTGTTTCCCATTCCTCAACTCAAAACCAAGGATGGGCACGGAATGTTCTACATGCGCCCGTCGAGATTTATTCCACACGCAACTTCGACCAAGATGATCATCAACAATTTGTGCTACGTGATGAACAGCATGATGGAAAACAACGCGCATGCTTGTGAACATGGGATTGGATTCATGGCGAACATGGACGATTGGGGCATGTCTAATTTCGACGTGAACTACTGTTACCAGTTCATGATGGCGTTGCAAGGGTTCATGATTCCCGTCAAGGTGAAGCTGTTCCTGATTGTGAACCCACCAAGTTGGTTTGGAGTCATTTGGAAGATAATGCGTCCCATGCTGGCGCCTTCGTTCCGAAAACGCGTCAAGATGATTCCCGAGTCCAAGGTTTCGAAGTATTTGATGGACGTGCCTGATCTATCCAATTATTTGCCGGACGACATGAAAACAGGCAAGGCCAACACGTGCGCCATGGTGCAAGACTTTATCTCGTATCGTCAATATGTGGAGCAACAGTTGTCCCATCATGGCAGTACTGGCGACGGCCATTCGGACGGCAAATCGGTGGTGTCCTCGAGTCATCAATCCAGTGATCACTATCGTAGCAGCGACAGCGGTGCGTCTTTCGGATTGTGCTGGAACAGTACGTGCGAATCGGATAGTGCCGCAGCGTCGCATTCGCTCCACAGTTCTGGGAGTGGTCTCTCGCTTATCGACGTGGACGAGGATGATGCTGACGAAGAAGCTTCTATCCATTGCGATATCAGCGACGAAGAACACGACGATGTGAAACAATCGGCTGCAGCGACGAATGAGATGTTGTCACGTTCTGCTGAGTTTCAGGTGTACGAGACTGCGTCATAGCTACTAGCTAGAATCTGGTAGAGTGGTAGAGTAATAAACTGTTTGAACTACACTTATGATCACTTCCCGGTCCTGGTACATGTACTAGCTAGTACAGAAATACCATATCTTTCCGTCAGACTTGCAAAAAATTCTTATCAGTGCTATTGCGTTTCCAATCCGTGTAGTCTGCATGCATGTGCGCACGAGGTTTGCTACATTGTAGTGCATATCCACTATGGCATGCATAGCCAGACTTGTCTATAAGAGGAAACAGAAAGATTGCTTGATGGATCAATTCACTCGTTTTGGAGAGCGGCAGCAACCATGTTCGGACCCCAATCCGGTGACGATGTGCCGCCATTTCTTTGCGGAGGTGGGAGGATGGGGACTGTCAATCTCGTGCATGCCGTATTTTCTCTTTGCATGTCGTGCTGTGATTGAAACAACAGAGCTTGGATGCGGAGTCAAATCGAGGACAGTCGAGTCAAGTCGAGCGACAGCGGCTTCAAGTCCAAGCCAAAATTGAAAGAGCTATTGGAAGTGTGTATGACGACAGCTGTGCATCTTTCCATGTTACTGTACTTGAGTACATGGTTTTTACTTAGGAGGTCCAGTCGTCTATTTGCGACGGCTCAGTCGAAGGATTAAGAGGATCTGTGTCGCACCTTGATTGACGTGCTTATGGAAGCCGCCACTGTCATCCCACAACTTAGACCGTCCTTATTTTCTCTAATGTTTTCGTAAGATTTTGCTGCTTCAAGTGATCCTTTGGTTGTTGTTCCGGACGATCTACTGTGCTAATATCCAGGTCTCGCTGACTTGTTCAAACTGGCAGCCTCACGCATTCGCTCAACCTTCATAAAACAGCAAGCAAAAATCCACGAAGCAAAAAATCAAATCTTTTTGAAGCAAGATGAGGAGAGGAATGGATCCACCGGAAGACCCCCCTGCTGCCCGTAGCTACGGCGGCAGTATCACAGGCCCTGAAGGAGAAATCTACTTGTCGCCCGAGACGGTAGAGGAGCAAGAATACAGAAACGCGCGCGCGCCAATTGACGTTGTTACTACCAGAGGCCTCGAAGTCGAACCTTCTATGATTTCGCTGGACGCAGATTTGTGCCGTATGTCCATGACTCATCTTGGTGCTGGTACAAATTCTACACAAGACCCCGACGTGGTGGTTCCTCCTGTACGCGGTCTTACGTCTGCCATCTCTTTGGTACTCCACGAACCACCTGCTATGGATGGTAGTAGTCCTAGTGGATCTTACGTGGATGCGCCTGTGGTCTACCAAGAGCCTTCTTGTGGCGGAAATGCTAGTGTGGCTTCCATGAGGTCTAGCTTAAGTGCTATTGATGCTCCTACTGATGCTCCTGACACCACTGAAAATAACCCTACCCCTGTCTCAGTCCAAAACTCTATCCCTAACACCTCGCAAAGGCCTTCCCGGGGCCCGGGAGTCAACATGAGAGATCCCTCCATGATTTCCATCTGTGAAGACTTGCCATTTCAATATGACATGCAACTCCCCACCACAAGCTTGCAAGAAGAGCAAGCAACCCAACCTACTACTGCACTACCACTAGTACTAGCCCTGGCAGCAACAAGCCAAGACCCAAATTTGTGCCCAACAATGAAGTTTCTGTGGACAGCTGGGGAATGATGCAGGCACTCCAACCAGACAAGCCACTCACAAGAGACGCTTACAACAAACAAAGGCCCAAATTCGTGGCTAACAATGAGGTTTCAGTGGACAGTTTTGGGATGATGCAAGCTCTACAGCCAGACAAACCAATCACTAGAGATGCATACAACAAATCTTACCACAGTTCCAAAAATGAAGTCTCGGTGGACTCCTTTGGGATGATGCAAGGCATGCAAGGGGAAATTTCAGTAGACGGATTCATCAATGCACATCAACATGAATGGAAACCAGAGGCACCCAAGAGAGATATCATCACAAATCAAGTAAATGCCGACTCGGTCATCGGACAACAACCAAGGACACTCGATAAATGGAGGACACATGCTGCATCCGAGTCAAAGGGTATCAGTGTCCTGGAAGCACCCGTTGGATCCGAAATTAACGTCGATTCCGTCATTCGTATTGAACGCGAAAGACCACCCCCACGGCCACAACCGCAACAGTCACAAACTCCCATGCAAAACATTACCGAAGAACCCACGGCACCACCAAAACCATTCGGACCGCCCAGTACGCTAGACGAAGAAATAAACATTGATTCGATCATTCGAATCAACCAGGAACAACGCAAAAACCAAGAAGCTCGAATTGCCAAACTTCATCAGCAGCAGTCACAACGAGAACAGGTTAGTGCGCTACAGCAGTGGCAGCAAAAAGTCAAGGCGGCTGAAGAGTACTCTGTCGCGTCACAGCATCATCAATCTGCCGAATTGGGCCAGGTGACGCCGGTATGGGATGGTGACAACAGCAACAGCAGCATCAACAACAGTCCTGGAAAGAAGAAAAAGAAAGGAATCTTTGGAAAATTGTTTGGAGGAAAGGGACGTTCCAGTGCCGCCGTGAGTTAGAGACGGACGGATCCTGATGTTCGGTCGGAGGTACGGTATTGGTTGCGCGACCAGGAGATGATGGCAAAACGACGTGGGAACTGTCATGGCCATTCGATCGGTTACGCGATTGGCTTTTTGTCGGTTTGTATCAAAGAATCCACCGTTTTGCACCACGCTGTCGACGATCGTTGCCTTGCCTTGCGCACATAATATTCGTTGCATAATTTTTTTGACGCTTGGACGCTTGCCTCTGTTGATCATAATTTACATGCATTACATTTAAAATTATACTAAAAATGTCTAACCTGGAAACATGGATTAAATTCCTTCGACCGAGATAAAGGCGGAGGCGGGTTTCCTTCCTTTCTTGGGGCTCGTCGTCGCCAGACAAATGCCGTGCCCTGAACATAGAAGCGTTCGGATCGTGCGTTGTGGCCAGACATCTGCCCTGGGCCCAAAAAGAAGAATCCAGAGCAACTCCCGAGCACCCCTCAGAACGTGTGGTAACTTCAGTGCTGTGGCTGGGGCTGGCTGTTGTACATGTGGGGATTGCAGGGCTGGGGCAAACTGTTGAGGGATCTCCGGTTAGGACAAGCTGCAGAGGGATCTTCTGTGCTGGGGCCTACTGTGGAGGGGGTTGCAGTGCTGGGGTCGGTGCCGGGGCAACATGTAGAGGGATCTCCAGTGCTGGGGCAAACCTAGTCGTCGCTCGAGGGGGTTGCAGTGCTGGGGTCGGTGCCGGGGCAACATGTAGAGGGATCTCCAGTGCTGGGGCAAATCTAGTCGTCGCGCTTTGATCCCTGGGGACTTCGGTCGGCTGGAGCAGTTTGTAATCGAGTTCTGCTATTGAAAAGCAATTGCGACTGAGATTACGAGTGATTATGACACAATGTTTTAGACAATTTGAAGTTATGCTAGGCTAGCCACATGATATTATGGAACATGTACACGAAAGTATTGCAGTGAAGTGTGTTTCTTGGATTCTTGGATTTGGCAGCAGCTAATTTCCCACGTTGCTCGCTTGCGTGTTCCCTTTGGGTTACTACCGGTACCGGTAACGGTGCAGTTCTCGCGATGTCGTCCTTCCGCAGAACGACTCGTCTTGTTACCGTGCATCCGAATGTAACATGGTGGATTTCAATAGACGAACTTCGTCATCCTCAATTCCCGAAAAGACGTCGGTTTCGTTTTGACTGGAATTCATACTGTTATCATCGGGATCCCACGCCTTGTCGAGAGTAAAGTTATCGTCGTCGGTCTTGTAACCTTCTCCTTCGCTGCTCCATCCTTTCGACGCATCGGTGGTGGCATGGGTCTTGGCCGGCGACGGTTTGACCTTGGTATCAGATGCCGCCAACGCATCGCTGTCAATGTTGGGATCGTCCTCTTCTTGGGCAGCGCCTCCAAAGTAGGAGAGACCCCAACTTGCCATGGGCAGTATGCTTCCCGTCTTGCCGGACATGAGCCGTGACAGGACGAATCCTTCTTGAGGGTTTGGCTCTTGGTCTGCGTGTGGGTCTTGGGGGGCACTTTCCTGCTGTGTGGCTCGAGTCGGTGGTGGTGGCGGTGGCTGTGGATATAGGAAACTCAGTGATGACGAGAACATGCTGCTGCTTTGTGCCGATGCGGACTGATGCGACTGCGACCGTGTGGATGCGACTTGGCTGGGCGGTGTCAATGGGTTGGGTACGTTGTCATGCGTAAAGTCGCTGTCGAGATCAATGTGTGCGACGGGTATCAGGTTGGGTTCGACAAAAGCGTTGCCTTCGAAATCGGACGGGCACGTGAGTGCATCCTCGTCATCGTCGTCGAATCCTTGGTTGCTGCTTCGGTTGCTGGAATCGACGTCCCGTCGCTGACGGCCCGCGTAGGACTGATCTTGGACAATGTCTCCAATGAAAGACGACGAGAAATTGGACACGTTTACGGAAAGATCGACTGTATCATTGATGGTCCTTGCTGCTCTTCTGCTCCCACTGCGATTGAGTGTAGTGGCGCCACTAGTGGTACCGCTGCCTCGTTCTTCGTCGCTGTGATTTCCGTTATTAACGATAATGTTGGTGGCGAGGCTCTCTTGGGGTTCTTCCGTGGCGGCCGTGGTTGTGGTCATGAGCAGTCGTGAACAGTCTCTCAGGCTATCTCGTAGATGCAGTGATTGTGACTTGGTTTTGTTGCCCCCGCCCGCTCCCATTTCGCTGTCGTCATCCTCTTCGACGCCGTTGCTGAGGATGTTGCAATCATCGTCTTCTGGTTTGTCCAACGCAATGTTGTTGACAGCTGTCTTGTCTTGTCCACTTCTCCATAGCTCTACACTTTGTCGTCGATTCTTCACGACGACAAGCGTCCCAACCACAAGAGTGGCTCCGACCGTACACACGAGAACGATGAGTAGCGTGCTATTTTTGAAGGATGATGTATTGGTAGCTGGTTGTTGTTGCTGCTGTGCACTGTTGGGTACGACGTTGGGGCCCATGATGAGTGCCGTTTCCTGTGTTTCGATGTCCTTTTCGTTTTCATTTGGATTGTTTTCATTCTCGCTCATGGATTCCGTATTGATGAGTTCCAGTTCTCCCTGCCATTGTAGAGTTGCCTTTGTCACGTATGGGAAGTTAACTTGCAGTGCCTTGACGAGGTCGTTTTCTTCGCTGAGTGCAAGTGCAACGAGTAGTTCCATTTCAGCGGACGAAGGTACCTCAACGACTCCGCCACTTTCAGCGTTTTTGGTAGAAAAGTATGCAATGCCACCTGAGAAATCTAGCGCTGTAGTCTCTCTATACTTGACATGTTCTTCTGGGTGTGTTGGTATGGAAACGAGTCCTAGAATGGCGTACTTGAACTGTACGTCCGATTCTTTGGGTGTGTTTCTACTGGTTGTAGTTGTGGTTGTTGTTGTGGTGTCGTCTGGTTCATTGTACTGTTCGTCTCCATGGTAGTGTGTTCTGGCATAGTCAGTGATTAGATCTTCTAGAATGCCCAGAATGATTTCGGTGTCAACGAGTGATAGTGGTCTTGCATTGTTGGTTGGTGATAGTACAATGGAGAATGGGTCAATTTTGACTTGAATGGGAGTGGCGAATCCGTCATCATCTGGCATGGAAACCTCTAAATCGATGTTTGTACCGGTACCGGTGTTGTTGTTGCTGTTGCTATTGAATCTGTATTCGGAAGACGCTCTGGGTGCACTCTCTCTGAGATTACCTTGAGCGGTGACTGAAGCAGTCAGCAAGACCAGACAGAGGAGTCTCTGTAGACGATGATGTGGATTGAGGACCATGATCAGAATCTGATTGTTCAGAATGAAGAATGAAGATCAAGAGGTTTGAAGATGATGAATCAGAGGATCAGATGGGAAAGATCAGAGGATCAGGAAGATGATGATGCTGATCAGGCCAAGCCAAGGATGATCAGAAGAAAGTAGATTGATGATTGATCAGGATCAGCTGAGGAAGATGGAACAAGATCAGCTAAGGAAGCTCAGCTGGGTAGATTGATGACTGACTGACTGACTGACTGATAGATCAGATGATAAGGTCCAAATCGAGTTGACTTGAATTCAAATGGAAATGACAGAGAGACTTTGATCTTGCTAGTCTTGATCTTGCTGTTTGTGTTTGTGTGGGTAAGATCTAGAATGGCGTTGCTGAATTGGCTGTTGCTTTTGTACTTGTCTTCTAAAGTTGTCTTGGTAGTTGTTGTATAGAAAAGCCTTTGAAATTCAAATCTCATAAGAAAGTCGGGTTTTCAAGTAGACATCGATATCCTCTACTACTAGTAGTATGAGTATGATACACCTCAGCCTGATAATGATAAGATAATCGGAAGTGGGACTTGCAACTGCTCTAGATATGGTTGTGCCTATCCTCTTGGTTAACCAGATGGGTATATACCCCTGATCAGGTAGATACGGTAGCTAGATGGGTAGATGGATGGGATGGGTAGCTTCTGAAGCGCTTTTGCTTGGTTCCTGATGCTGTCTGGTCTGATACAGAGGATGGAGTGGATGGAGTGAATGACCCGCTAACAGAATAGAAAGGACAATATTGGCCAAGCAAACGACAGACTATCTATGCATGGCTCTGTCAAAGGCCAAAATTAGAAACAGAGCTTCGCCTTAGTTTGTGCTGCGCAAGATTGCTGCCACTTTTTTCGCAACAAATACGGCGGACAGACTCACTGGGTTCAACAATAAAAACTAATTTTTTCGACAAAATCCAATGCACATGGGATCTCTCGACCCTGTCTTCCCATGGGAGTGCAAACAAGATACCGGCGGGATCTCTAATTAGATAACAACAACCAATCTAGAGAGCTAGCTAGCAATCTCCAATCACGAAAGCTACATGATGTACCAGATCCATCCATGTTAGGTAACCACAGGTAAGGCAGTCCAATCCGCCAACAGAACGTGAAATAGACTAGCGGCAGGGAATGCTGTCTCCATCGATGATACCTAGCTACATGTAGTTGGAAAGATGGCGTACTATTTTAATTAATAGTAGCATAGTTTCTTTCTCCTCCCTGACGAACAAGCGAAGCATCAGTCCACTATGCATAGGAGCGGGCAAGGTGGGACATAAAGGTCCTCAGTCCCTCTGCATACTAAATGTACTAGTATCGCACCGCTTCTCTAGCTAGCTAGTCCTCTAGCTGGATATTTCGTATTCCTAGCTAGCTACCGGTAGTCAGTGGTCTTTAGAAAACTTCAGGATTCTCCCAAGAAAAGCTTTCATCCACTCGACTGGCTTATTGCCGTGGCGGTTGGAGTTGGCGCCAAGAGTTGCTCCAAGCAAGCAAAGTGCCACATCATTATGACGCAAGACGTGACGCATTGATTGAGTTTTCGAAGAAGTTCCAACCGTCACGCTGCCAATCTTTCATTTGATTTTTGTCTCTTGTCACAGCATTGCAATTGTCACTCATCCTTGCCAAGTGGCTGCGATGGATCATTCTTGGAACAAACTTCTCCCAAAGAGTACTTCGACGGTAGATGACACAACTACATGCACATGTACATGCCCCAGTAGTGTCACGGTGGACCATGTCATTACGGGTGCTTCAATTTCTCGTAATCTTAGTAGGTCTCTTTGGACCTGTTGACTGTCACTCTCCACATTTGAGTGTCCAAAGACACCAACACCAACACCAACAACGGTATCAATACCGGTACCTGAGAAGACGGAGGATTGGACAGACAGAGAAGTACCATCCTGATCATCAGTATGATGTGTCATGCTCCAACTACCACGGTAGCACTGGCAGTACTGATACCGGTATGCATATTTACAATGAAACTCGGTCTCCTGCTCCATGCAGATATTTTGCAAGTCCGGATGACAATGACACTTATTCAGTCAATTCAAGTCCTCCTCCCCTCCCCCCTCCTCAAGATCCTCCCCTTCCACAAGATCAGGCAGCTTCAACAACAGCAGGACAAGCTTCAATGTCATCTTCTGCAGATTCTCCTTTTGGTTCCCCAGACCCAGATCCACTCTTAGCTTCATACTATTCAGGCACCACCGGTACAAGCACTGCTACTGCTAGCACAACTGCTATTAATAGTCAGTCGTATGCCCACTACACCCCTGCTTATGAAGAAGAATCCGAAGATTCACTGCTTCAAAACATTGCCAGGGTGGCTGTCAGTGTTGCCAGACCTCCAAGCTTTCAAAAGGCCGTTCCCAAGAAGCAAGTTGCCAGAGCAATCTCCAAGCTATTGAACGTCACATCCGCCCTCCGAAGCCACGAACTCCTAGCTCACCTTCTAGATCAATACGACTATTCAGAGCAACCCAGTTCTGCCGCTCTAGCACAGCAACTCCTCGAACGATTCCCCACCAACGAAATTCCAAACATCATCCCTACAGATCAAGCCCTGGTATTCTTCACACGATACACGCCAACCTTTCAGAGACAACGACAAGATCATGCCTTCTTTTGGGAGCTAGTGCAGAAACCAGCCAATCCGATTCCTATTCACAGATTCTCTTCTACTAGTACTACTATTATTAATAGTACCACTATGCCAAAATCAACGGCAACAACAACAACAACAACACACACTGCAGATCCACCACTGGCTCGTTGGTACTTGCATCCAATATATTACAGGTGTTACACTAGAGACCAGGATGGGACCATCATTCCCATGGAGGATCCGCAAACGCTACAGCTCATTGAAGAACAGATGCATCAATGGGTCAACTTTCACATTCAAGTCACCAACGAACTCTTGCAAAAACTACAAGGAGATCAGGCCATTGCAGTTGCCATGCCAGGAGAAGAACAAGATTTGATCTTGCAGGGGGGCAACTGGATACATCGTCCATTTCCACCGCCACATCTGGACAGTAGCAACAACAGCGATAGACCGGGCAATTCCAGCTGTGTACCAGGAAGAAGCGGTGATTGCAACCCCGAATCTACTATCACCATCCCTACCAGTCGACACGTCCCGGAACCTACAACGCACCATTGGAGACTACACCCAATAACAAAAGAACTACAAGCGCCACGGTCGGCTTGGTTGTCTTGTGCTCGACGATTGGTTTCACTATTCTGTGGTTGTTGGCTGCCATGATTCACGGACGCCAACGAGTGGAACAAGAGATTTGGAGTGCCAACGTTGGCACCGAACAAGCACTACAAGATCTTCTCAGTATTGGATGGCAACTGCACGATCAACACGACGTCGGAAAGGAACCAGTACAAGTGTTGATCATATATGACAAGACAGAGCATGGAATGGAAGTGGAATATAGCAAGGAGGGATCCTTGCGAGCCGGGGGCTTGGAACCGCCAGTGTTCCCAACTATTACTGTGGAGGACCAAGACTTGTAGATCTAGAGTTCCAAAGTGTCATTCCAACCAAACCACGTCATGTGCCAGAGCTACATCCTAGCTAGATCAATCTTCAAAGGCAAATCTCTCGTCCGGACGGTGCATTAATATCGTAAGAGAGACAGGGTTAAATTAGTCATTGCTCGGGTTTGTGGCACATTCTTCAGTTCGTTGCTAGCTAGTCTAAAGTACTCGATACAGCTTGAATCGAATCAGAATCAGCAAAGAATCTAGCTAGAGTGGGAGCAAGACATGAGATATATTGGCGAGACTGGAGCAAACCAACCGCCAAAAAGAAGAACTGACTCATGGCTGGGGCAACTTTTGAAGCACCCGAACGCGAACAACCAACCTTGAGCCGACGAAGCATGGTCAATGAAAAAGGAGACAAGGCAGGAAGGTTAGCAAGGTCTGCAAGCCAGTATATCGGTATCGAGTAATGAATATCTATAGCAAATTGTCTACTGTAGAATTTTATTCGCAGGTGAAGAGCTCAGTTGCTTTGGTTGGTTGGATCCAAGATGCAATAAGGGATTAATTCATCTGTAATCCCAGTTTTCTTCCAAATTCGAGACTTGTCGCTTCCCCGCTGACAAATCTTTCCGACCACTGCCACCACCACGATGGCTTGGACATGAGTTTGCTTGCAGCTCGGTCAGCTGCTTATTCCTCTGCCTACAGTGTTGACTCCCACTTATAATCGAAGAACTTGTTTCGTCACGTTCTTCACTTTGTTGTGTCATCGTCCTTTGCTGTCGCTGTTGCCGGAGGTCCCACTGCTTTCATGTCTTGCTTGATGGCGATTCGACCATCCTCTGGACCGCGGCCGGCGGCTTCTCTAGATCGTCGGTAGAGCCCACGCATGCGTTCCGGTGGCAGGTAATGGCAAATGTGACTTTCGGGGTTGCAATTGTACTTAACATCGAAGCATTGCCTTCCAGTCTTTTCCTTTCTCGGAGATCCGAATCCATAGTAGAAGACGGAATTGTCGTAGGTTTGAAAGTGGTTGACGGGCACCACCTGGGTCACTGCGTGATCGGGTTCTTTGCGTCCCAGTTCGTAGGTATTGACGAGGTATCCGAGGAAGGTATCGGAATGGAAGCAGAATCCCGCTTCGCTCCAGTTGTTAATGTCTCTAAACCGTTGGTGTATGGCGTAGGACTCGAAGAGCTCAATCAAGTTCATGCCTGGTTGGAATAGATGCTTCTCGTTGACTCGATTCTCGTTGAGTCGTTGGCAGGCGAAATGGTCAAAGTCGGTGACGGAGCTGGGTGGTTCTTCGTTTTCCATCTTTTCATCTGTTTTCTTGTCGTCGCTGCATTGTAGTGGCCTCACGGCATGACGCAATGATTCCCTGGAGAGAATCGTTCCAAATCCTCCATAGGGTAGTGACATGTTTTCGTCTTTCATGCTGTAGAGACATCCAGCGACAGCATTGAGTTCATTGGGTGGATTGTTTTGGAGTAGATAGTCGAGCACGTTGTCAATGTTGATGAAGGTGTCGTCATCAACAATGAAGAGATAGTCGGGAAGTGCCAGACTGAGTTCTTGGTATCGTCTCATGAGTTTGGCCAAGGCACTGATGGGTCGTTTCTGTGCACATAGCCATCCTGCCGGGTTTTTCTTTTCGAGTAGTTTCTTTTCCCCAGCAAAGTGTCGTTGAATGTCGAATAGCCATGGGTACTTGACTTCTTTGAGCATTTCTTCGCGTTTCCGTTTCCGTGCTGGGAAATCTCCTTCTTCAGGTGGTTGTTCCTTGCGGCAGAATCGCGAGACTTGCACGATTTGTTCGTTGGTGAGTTTGGAATGGCACTCGGGATCAACGTCATCGACTTCTTGAGCGGCATAAAAGATGCGAACATTGGGATGGGAGCCAAATGTTTCCTTCTGAGCAGCTTGCAGCTCGGGCAAGGACTTGGAACCAATCGACAAAATGTCCACAATCATCATCGAGTGGTCGAGATGGACAGCGGCAGGAGGCGGAGTGGTTGGATTATCCTTTTGAAGTTTCTGTAGAAGCTCATCCCGTTGCTTTTGATTCTGCTCTTGCTGTTTTCCTTCCTGGGAATTCTGCTTGCCTTGGCCTGCCATAAAAGCGAGAACGGCATCAGGAGAGGCTGGATCAGAATTCGCAACAGCAGATTCAGTAGTAGTGGGAGGAGTACTTGTAGAGTCTGAGACAACATTTTTCTCTTCGGGCTGTTTCTTCTCTGTGACACTCTCCTTGCCATGTCCGCCTTCTTTCTTCTTAGCTTCTGCCTTGTTGGATTTGTCTACTTCAGTGGGGTTGGCATCCGTAGAAGACGCCGTAGCAGAATCAGTGGCAGCGGCAGCGGCATCGGCAGTGACGGGAGGAGGAGTTGTGGTGGTGTCTGTGGTGTCTGTGGCAGCACTGTTCTTTTTGGATTGTTCCTTTGCCGGTGTCTTGTTGCCGCGCCCTTTCTTTTCTTCTGGTTTGTCGGATTGGCCTGTTGAAGGAGTGGGAACCGCATCAGCATCCAAAGTGTCCGTAGGGGAACTGTTGGCATCGGAAGTAGCAGGAGGTGTTGCTGTAGTAGCGTCCTCAACAACAGCATTCTCTTGGCTTTGTTTCTTCTTTGCGACTCTCTCCTTGCCATGGCCATGTGCCTTCTTCTTATCTTCTGCCTTGTTGGATTTGTCTGCTTCGGTGGGGTTGGCATCAGAAGCCATGGCATCAGAAGCCATAGCATCAGAAGTGGCAACAGGAGGAGCGGTTGTAGCAGTAGCAGCAGCAGCAGAAGATGTGGTAGCAGAATCAGTAGCATCGGCAACGGCAGCTGCAGGAGGATCAGCCGTGGCGGTGTCTGAGGCAGCAGTATCCTTTTTCGATTGTTGTTTCTTCTTCTTGCCGCCTCCTTTCTTTTCTTCTTGTTTTTCGGACTGGCCTGCCTTTGAATCTGCAACAGCCGTGTCAGAAGTAGCGGGAGGAGTTGTTGTTGTTGTGTCTGAGACCACAGTACTAGAAGTGTTCTCTTCAGATTGTTTCTTGGGTTCGTTCTGCTTGCCGCGGCCACCTGCTTTCTTATCTTCTGGCTTGGTGGATTTGTCTGCTTGTGCGGCCTGAGCATCGGAAGTGGCGGCAGGAGAAGTGTTGGCATCGGCATCGGACTTAGCATCGGACTTTGCGGGAGGGTCAGTTGTCGTGTCAGTGTCGGCATTCTGCTTGTTTCTTGCTGCTTTCTTTTCTTGTGGCTTGTCAGCTTTGTGTGTTTCCGCTTCAGGAGTAGGAGTGGCATCCGAAGTAGAAGTAGTAGCAGGAGGAGTGGTAGTCACAGCATCAGAAACCGCTGTGTCCTCTTTTGCAGGTTTGTTTGCTCCTTTCTTTTGTCGACCTCCTCCTTTCTTTTCTTGTGGTTTGTCGGGATGGTCTGCTTCAGAAGCAGCGGGAGGGGTAGTTGTGGTTGTGGTTGTGGTTGTGGTTGTGGTTGTGGCTGTGGTGTCCTCCTGTTTGGCTTGCTTGTTTCTTGAATTCTTTTTGGGGCTTGAGTTGTTGGCTTTGCCTGCATCAGAATCAACCTCAGAATGAGCATCAGACTGTTTCTTTTCTTCTTGTGGCTTGTTGTGATTGGTAGCAGCATCAGATGTAGCAGGAGGTGTTACTGCTGTAGCGTCTGAGACAACCGTGTTCTCTTCAGGCTGTTTCTTCTTTGCCACTCTCTCCTTGCCATGGCCATGTGCTTTCTTCTTCTCTTCTTGTAGTTTGTTGGGAGTCTCTTTGCCTGGTTTGCCTACTTGCTGTTGCTGTTGCTTCTCCTGCTGTTGCTGTTGCTTGTCCCCCTGATCATTCTGATCTAGATCCTTGGCAGCAGCTAGCTGGAATTCTTGGAGAGCATCATTAGCATCAGACTTCTGATTCTTCTGACTCTTTTGCCTTAGCTTATGTTGATTGTCTTTGTGAGGAGCATTCAGTCTCCTTTTTGATTTTTGTCTAAAAGCCTCCAATTTGTCCGAATGATCTTGTTTCCACAGATTCAGCCACTTGAAGCCTTGGTAGTTCAAAACACAGGTTGTTACCAGCAGTAGGAATACCAGAGTGCGCTGCGCAAGGCTTACATTGCTGAAGGATACCATCTTGCTTTCTCTTAACAACTGGACTGAGCTTGACTTAAAAAGCAACTTGAAATGACCTGATCTTCTTAGTTCTTCTGGTTTTTGTGTTTTGTGGACTCCGCCTAAGACTAATAGCTAGTATTAATAGCTAGCTAGACAAACTGGTCTTGGAGCCTTGAAAGCCTCAAGGGACGGTTGCTATCAGTGCCAGCAGTGCCTTGAGATTGCCTTGGGATTGTTTGGAGAGACGTTGTTGGCTTGGGGGAAGCTTGTAGCGGATGCCTGATTTTTTATGGCGGGGGCGCACCAGCATTCACGAATACGGTAAAGGTGCGGTGCCTCGTAATTTTTCAACCGTCATCCTTCTTGGTCCTGGTCATTTCATAAACTCAAAGCGTTTTAAGCCCTGCAAGACAGGATGACCACTCAACCAGTTTTCAAGACTAATCCAATCATGCCCTTGCAGACTTCTCTCGCGGGAGTTAACCAGCCAATGCCTGCCTCCTTGCTTGGGGCCTTTCCAATCAACTTGCCAGGTTGCTGCTATGACACAAACGCTACAACGAGACTGAAACTGAAACCAGAGCTCATTGCCTTCCCCGTCCCAGGGAGATATCTCGCTGCCATACTAGCTAGCTAGCTAGTAGATACTAAAGGGTAGCATCCGGCAATGCTTTGGTGGCAACCTAACTACTGTAGCTACCGAACCACCGCCGGCTGGGTCTTCGCACCTTCTTCGCGCCCACCACTACAGTGCAGGAGCAGTGACGAGTCGAGCCACCGGAGTGGAGAGATACATGGTGTACTCGTTGCTTCCCGAATATTTCCGCCATGGCAGACAGAGATCCTGCCCTGTTCAAGATATAGCTTTCAAACAAAGCTTCTGAAAGCAAGCCGGGGGGCCTTCTTTCTCATTAAATCGAGTGACCTCACCGAACTTGGAACTGCCCGAGCGATCGAGCAGCGTTGTCGAGATGTCGAGATCAGAGGACACGGGAAGGAACGCTTGGGTGGTGGTCCAATGAGCTATCGAGTGACAGTCGAGTCGAGTTGAATTGAGTTGAATGATTCATCATTCGATTGAAGATTCAATCACACTTACTCTGTTTTGCCCAACAACCGCAACGAGCTCATGATAGTAGCGGGTTGCTGATACTGGGGTGGTCCACGACCGTATGGCGTTGGCAATGATGCTGCCTCGAGAAGCCTAGGCTGGATAAGTCGATAGCTTTGGAGGAGATGCTGAACACCCTCTTGGCTGGCTGCCTGTTCCATCCACGAGGACAATCACAATGACAAGTCCAAGTCGATCCAGGACGCGACCAAGACGTCGGAGAGAAAGGTCTTGCAAGCCAATACCGTACCAATCTTGATGATTTGCCTACTTTGGTGGCCAGCCGCCGCGATACTTTCAGCACGCTTCACGTTCTTGATGACGGCGAAAATTAAGCCGACGATGTTGATACATGTACTGTACTGACGGAAATGACCTCAATCTCTACGGTTAGTCTACATTATTGATTCAATTCCAACTGAAGCACGAGCCCTTCGAGATGGCTGGTTCTGAAATCGTGCAGCACTGGCTAGACTATCTTGCTTTAGATTGATTGAATGAATGCCGTAAAGTACCCCTGCTGATTTTCGAGAAGCAAAGTCTAGCTAGTCTAGATCTATCGGGAGCTCCATCGTAGCTTTATTCAGCCGAGTGACAGTCCTAGTATCACACATCTTCTATCAATGGTTCGGCATAGCAGATACAGTCATCGAGGTTCCGGCTGTACCGGTAGCAAGTAGCAGCATGCTACTCAACGAAGTAGATGTTCATCAAGTTTCTACTACGTTCTAATAATTTGGTTTTATGAATCAATCTCCTAAAGTTAAAGCATGCACAGAATTGCAGATAAGCTGCAGCTAAAAGATGGTACCCCACCGGTAGCTGTCTCTCAATGGCTGATGTAGAACCACAGCACAAGACTATGACGGCCATAAAACTATTAGTTTGATGGCCTGGTACCATTTGGGGCGGTTCCGGAATCAATCGTACGGTAGCTCAAGGAGAACCATACTGGTACCTTCTCGGTGGTGACTACGGTAGTAAGAAAGAGAGCTAGTAGACTCTCAAGTTGATGGTACCACAACCAGGTCTTGCTCCTGCATTTCCGACCGACCTAGATCCATCATCTCCGCCAGTTCCGAGGTCATCTGTTCCAGCGTGTACAACGACAGCTTTTCCATTGATACCTAGGTTTCCACGGAGAGGAACATAAGCCAACAGAGTACCTTCGGCTAGACCAGAATCATCTGCCAAAATGTTACCGAGGTCTCCAATGTGTCTCTGGGCACTGCACAGAACGTAAGACGTATGAGTGTGGATAAGGGGTGTAAGTGGTAAGGGTTAGCTTGGATGCCTCTTGAGCAAATCAAACATAGCTTGGTAGCTGCGTGATTAATTAAGTTGACTTACTTGAGATTTCCTCCGTGATTGTTGTGCTGAGGATTCCAGTGTCCTCCAGTAGACAAACAAGACGAGTCACCTCCAGTGCCTACGGCGAATTGGTGTACATGAAGCGCGTGTTTTCCGGGAGTCAATCCCCTGATGGAATACGAAATCTCCGTAAAGCCGCTCCACTCAGAGGGACACCGAAAAGTCACGCTGCCACACGCAGACTGCCCGCAGCGATTCGACGAAGGATCAAAAAGCTGAGCGCTCAATACTCGATCGCAGCCGTAGCGGTAGTACCCATTTTGGAGCTGCCGTTGCTCTTGCTCTTGCTCTTCCAACGTTGCTTCATCCTTACCGGTATGAATACCCTCAAGACCACGGAGGGACGAACTCTCTACCGCACTGACTGACAGAAGAAAGACTATTACTTGCAAAAGGGACACCATCGTCATCTTCATTGTCGCTTTCTTTGGTGCAAGAAAAAATAATGAGACCTGCATCGGGGCCATCGTGGGAACTGATAGTTCGGGTTTCATATAATCAAGATACCAAGTTTATATAAAATCACAAAGAATGTTTTGGTCAAATGCTTTGTGATGTCATTAAATTACAGCATTATATTATTTAGATCAGGACAGGTGACAAACCAATCAACAACCAACAGCAATTTTCGGCCAGGATTTGAAATTTAAACATACCGTAATTAGAAATCTTGCCAAGACTTAACTCTTGCAGGCTCTTCTGAACGGAAAGCTTGCGGCCGACCTCACCACTTTCTCACAATTTGATTCATCATTCGATTGGAGACCAAATCCACGGTGTACTTCCACGTGCAAGATAGAAGGCGGAAGACCAAATAGCTGATCCAGGTCAACGATCAATGGATTCTGAAAGGAGGGTGGCAATTCGAGCTAGCTAAGCATACCGGTACCGGTAGCTGGCGATTTCACCAGTGGGATCTTTGCACTACATTGATTCATCCATACCAGTAGCCACAATTCCACGTTCGCCCATAGCAAGGTTGGAGACCATGATGGCTGGCACGCTGATGATGGCTAACGATCAAAGGACTATCTATTACTAGCCACACTATGCATACTTGGCAGGCCTAGAGCTGGTCGGGGGGCACACCACTGACAACTACCTCGAAGATTTAGAAGCTAGAAGGTAAACCGACCGGTAGCTCCAAGTAAGCTCGAAAACAGAAGAATTCGCCATTACAGTATGCTTGCCTACGACTGTACTGTAACGTCTTAAGCTGAAAATCTTGGGTGGGGAAACTATCATAGGCAGCTAGCTAGAGCCGCCCTATTCCGATTGATCATTCATCATTGTTGCGTTCAAGCTCTCGATCATAGGCAGCTCGTTTTTCATCGTTCAACAGGACATTCCGGGCCTCCTTGATACGGCAGAAGATTTCATTCGCATTTTCATGCTGACGATGAAGCAATCAGTGGGTAAGCAGGCAAAGAAATCAAGCAAGATGCATGCAAATACGATGGTCGATGCTTACCGAGCTCTTGTCTGGGTGATGAATCTTGGCGAGTCGACGAAAGGCCCGAGAGATCTCCATCTTCGTGGCATTGTGCGAAACGCCAAGAACACCGTAGTGGCTTGTGTCCTTGTCTTCGAGAAGGAGAACTTGTGGGAGTTTACATTCAGGTGCTGACTCCTCTGCAGACCGGCGTCGTTCTCTTTGACGTTCAAGGTGTGTTTTCAAGCGTGCTTCCCGCTCTGCAAGGAACCTTGGTTTCTCATTGTTGCCCACAAATGATTTGCGACCACGCCCTGACACAGAGTTCATTTCAAACAAAAAGTCCAGGGCCTCCTCACGACGACCCTCCCTTGCAGCCTTCACGAATGCAACACTTCGGTAATGCAAATTCTCTGCATGTTCCACTTTCTCGCTCACCGAGTCAAGCTTCTTCTGAGCGATGCTCGTTCGTCGCTCATCCAGAATTGAATAGAACTTTGACTCGTTTTGCATGGTTTCGACGTCCCTGCGTGTGACACCAAGATCACCCTTCAGATCTTTTACATGCAGGACCATACTGGAGACGAACAAGCAGTCTTGTCAGATTTGCACTTGTCTCGATTTGACTTCGTAAATTCCCAATACACATCTTACCTGAAGGAACCTTCCGCACCTTGCCTAGCAGTTCGCCCCTTCAATTGCAGTTCTTCAGCAATGTCAACAGCAAAGAATGATTGAATGACGTGTGCACCTCCAGCTTGGAGCACCTTGCTATCAAAGCACTTGAAATCGGTACCACGTCCGTACTCTCGGATGAACAGTGTAATGGCTCCAGACTCGGTGGCCTTGGTAAAAGCACTTTGCTTTTCCGATGGATCGGTTTCTTCGGAAACCATTCGAACGGCATTGCTCTCCCGAAAGGCTTTCATGTGCTCGGATGAATAGAACGCTTCCATGTCACGTCTGCAGGCAAAGAACACCATCACGGGTCGCAGAACTCCTTCCACTCCATTGAGAGGCTTACGCCTTCGATCGATCTCGCTTCGAATTTCCAGGTGATGGTCATCTGTGGAGTCGCAAAGGATGACGTCTGCAATCACAGAGAACGGTGTTTGATGGTTAGTGCGGCAGCCCATGTTGCGTCGTCACTTGATGACTTTATCTATGCATTCAGAACTCACCTCGAGGGCAGTCACCAGCAAATGTCAGCTTGTTTTTGCCATACACAGAAGGGATGTGTGAAAAATGCTGTATCCCATAAGAATTCTTCAAAATGTCCATTTTGAGGTCTCCAAAACCTGACAAGGTGCCAGTGACGCCCAAGATTGCGTCGAAGCCTGCTGGGAGCTCTGCATAAGAGAATTTCACACACATTACCTGCACATAAAGATTGTCTGCCAAGTTCTTGATTTTGCCCTCTTCGTGTTCTTTGATGTATGCAAATAGCGTCTGGTACCCATACCGAGTATTGGTGGTTAGACCGTCAAGTTCTTTATAGGCAATTTCGTCGTCCACAATGCAGTACTTTTCATTTCGTCCGGTTGACACAATTTGAGCGTCATCAAGCATGTGCCGAATCTGTTGTTCAATCAATGGCTGCACCTCTGAAGGAAACCTTCGTACTACCTTCTGAGCTGGGAGCGCAAACAGCAAGTTGTCATGACAAAGAGTATTGATGTTGTCCCAAATGTAGTGGGCCAAATCTGACACCTCCGGGGTGTTGTGGGACCAAAGGGGGTTGTATGTTCTTCCGAAGAAGTCCTCTTTAAAGAAAACGTCGACTTCGTCCACAAGCAGGACCTTCAACCTTAAGGTGCCACGACCTCGATCGAGGTTCGGACGGTTCGGTTTTCGGAGCAGGACATTCTCAGCAAGCTCAAGAGCTTTGTAGCGCTGAAACACCATACGACTGCAAAAGTTGCCAATGCTGTTATAACGCACACAACCTTGGACACGAAAGCGCCGGAACATGTCAACGAAGTCCTTGTAATCGCGGTCGCTGAGGTAGCGGCTGTAGCAAACACAGTCGACAGTACATCCCAGCATCCCTAAGATGGTGGCAGTGATGCCCAAAACAATCGATTTGCCTTCACCAGTTTTTAGCTCACACATGTGGCTCTTCAGCACTTGTAGCCGAGATTCTTGAAAGTTCAACAACGATAGTACTGCTACGACTTGAGCGGCATGGGGCTTTCGCAGGAAGTTCATTGGGTCTTCACCGCTGAGAAAGTTCCTGTCATTTTGATGCTGGAGGACAAAGCTGTTTGTTTTGCTGAGAGACCAATATGCAAAAAGCAGCGCACAGAGGGAAGTCAACTGAGCCTCATAGTCTGTGGCCAAATCGGAAGCAACGGAAGCAGCATCATGGTAAAGGCTTTCAAAGAATTGCTCCTTCACGTCCGTGTCACCATCGAGCACCTCCAATAATCCATCCCTTACAGCGGTGCTGTACTCTCTGCCAAAGTCGTTGTACAGGCGCTTGAGTCGATTGCTTTGCTCCTTCGTAAAACCAAGTCCTCTGACCACATAATCAATGCCTTGCCTTGCTGTTGCAGCATTGAAAACAGCATTCATTGCTCCACCAAAACATTCGTGCTGTGATAAGATTTGATGTACAACGGCTTCGTCGTCCTCCTCGACCTTCTTTAGAGCAACAGATAAGTCGAGGATGAATCGTCCAGTGTTAGGTGCAGCCGACGATGCCCGCGAAATAACCTTATCAATGCATCGATCAATTTTCGCCTGCCAGTATCCAATTTCAGAGGAGACCTTCTTCAAGCGAATTAGCTGAGGGACAAGCTCTGCAAGAACGGGTGACGGTGCTTCCGCAATTGTGTCGAGATTTTCTGCTAGAGAGGACTCAGCTTCTCTCCTCAATTTTCGGGCTCGCTCAGCCACAGCTGGAGCGTCGTCTTCAAAAATTGTTTTTATCGTGGACAGATTGCCTAGCCAAATGTTCAACAGGGACAGCTCCGGAAGAGCGTTGGGAAAACGCGACATAATCTTGTTTATTTCCAATCCAATCTTTTCCGTTTCCCTCACAAGCGCAGGGACAACGACAAGTGCTAGCGTGTGGAGCTTGGCACGGGTTGTGTCATCCATTGCGTGCGGAGCAAGACAACTGACACAAGCAGCCGCCTGTAGTTGAGAGCGAAGTGATCGATAGAAGCTCGATCGATCAAATTCGTTGGCACTCAGAATGCGTCGTTCGTCGATCAATGAGAGCAGGTTGAACCGAGATTCGATTTCGACGGCTGTTGCGATGGCTTTGCTCCTCAACCTTTCGTAATCTGGACATCCATTGATACTTTCAATGAAGGCATCTCGGTTGCGTTGACTGCTTGTAGGTTGGAGAAAGCCATCGCATGATAGCAGGACGCGGAAGGATTCAATTACGTGGGAATTCTTCTTTAGAAGCACCAGGAGCTGCTCAGTTTCCACCAGGAGATGTGAGCATAGCAGTTTCTGAGACTGGACAATCAGCTGCTTCAGGGCAAACGCCATGGCCCCTTCTGTTTTGGTGAGACTGGTCATGATCCCTGAGCCATTTCTGTGGGCAAGAATTGCTTTTCCAAGAGAGTGCTTTTCGTGCTGAAGCCTCATGAAGGTCAAACAGAGCACAATCTCGGGTGTTGCTTGCCCAAAGAATACAGACAGCAATTGACTGCAACTCAGCGTTCCCCACTGAACTCCGCACAGCGATCTCATCGCCAAGGCGAGATAGCCTTGGAGCACAACGATAATCTCGTTGAGTGTTTGGTCGAGAGCATCTTCGTTGCATGTTGCTTGTGAAGCAGTATCGTCACCAAAGCCAAGAACGGCACCGACGGCCCCCCAGAAGCCTTTCTTCTCTACCTGCTGTTTCTTTGAAAGCCCACTTGTCTCCTTTCGCTTTTCTTCCCACATGGGCCAATATTCATCGCGGCTGAGTTCCTCCAAGATGCCAGCAGTGTTGTTGACCTCCGTCTGGAGGCGGTGCAAGAAAGCCTTGGCTTGACTGGCAACGTCAGCCATTTCCTTCCTTGCTTCATCAATTTGACCTTCCAGCTTTGCATTGTATCTGGAAAAGAGGCAATTGGAGTTAGAAGCAAAGTTTTGTCCGGACGAAAAACAAAACAAAAAACTTACTCATGGAGAGCGTGTTGGTGAGCATTCAGGTTTTCGAAAAGGGGAAGTCCCTCCTGGCGAACCCGACCAGGCCACCGTTCAAGGCCACAAAAAGTTTCCTTGATGCGCAAGCACAAACCACGCAGATTCTCCAGTCTGTTGTGGGTTTCCATCAAACCATTCGCCTCCTCTTCCAACTTGATGCGTGCCAAACTCTTTCTGCTATGCTCCAAGATCAAACTAAAATTCTCTATCACTGTAGAATCAAGATTTTGCAATGCACTTTGGATATCACCGTCGGAAACAGCTACAAAGTCGTGAAATTGACCCGATGCCTCAGCGAAAGCAGAGAGCAGATCTCGTGACTCTTTCAAACTAAACAGATTCAAGGGAGGGAGGCACGACGGTTCGTCGCGACCCAGGAGTACTTTGACTCCATCTTTAAGACTTGCTGTTTGGGTGGAGATGTCGTTGATTGATGACGCAACTTTGCTTTGAACCATATCCATGAGATGTTGTTGGAGCCATTCCATAGATTTGACACTCTCACTTGCAGGATCGAGAAGGACAAACTGGTTTCGAAGAGTCTCATGCGCTTCTGCCATTTTGAAAAAGGCATGCAGATCGATTGGACATAGCTGCAAGGAGGCTTCGGCCGCTCCAACGATTCGGGATGCTATGGCAGTATACTGGTCCACGCCACGGAGATAACTGCTTTGACTACAATTTGATTCTGGGAAGGTTTGATGGGCTTCTCTGAGCCGTCTCAGGTCTCCTGCGAAGCTGTCGAGAAGTCTCAAGATGTCTTCCATTGATAGACTTGGGTCGTACCGGAGTAGGCGCCTACCACTTGCAGCGACAACATCACCAATGACGCCGTCGCAAAAGATGCTCACGCTTAGCTCATTGGGAAAGCATTCATCTCTGAAGGACTCGATGGTTCGCAGTTCGTCAGTTGCTGCTTTCAAGGCTTCGAGATCGTCAGCGAAGGTATCATGTTCCACAACATTGCGGAAACGCTGGGCGCAGGAAGAAACCTTCTGGCGAGCCTCGTCCAGGAAGTGCACCGCCGATGCCGAGACTTGCCTGTAGGACGCCTTTGCTTCAGACAACACATCGGCAAGTTGCTCCAATTGCTTCAAGCAACGGGTTGCAATGCAGAAATCCATCCGCTGCAGAGCATCGTCGAAAGCAGATTTCAAGTATTGCAATTGCAGCTGCAGCTTGTTGCTCGCGCTTTCTGTCGTGAACTCCTTGAATGAAGTTTTCGGGTCCAAGAAGCTGCTTCCTGCACACAAAACTCTCACTAAGTCTTGCGCTTTTCCATCCAGCGGGTTCACAAGTTGGGCTCGAGGGTTAGTTTTTGTGGCCATGTCCTCCAAGAGAGCACGTAACCCCTTGAAGACCTCTTTCTTGGCTGCGGCAGAGCGAAACTTCTTGTGCAGGACAGGCCCGTGCTTTGGTTCGAATTTGGTAAACAGATAGCCAAACGCCTCCGCACAGGCAGAGTCAAAGTCATTCACCATAAGCCGAGTGATGGAATCAAGCGTTTCGTTTAAGCCCTGAAAGCGATCACCTATTCCGGCCTGACTAAGAACCAGAACCAGCTTCACTCCTTTTGCTCGTTGGATAGCACGAACTATGCCAAGTCCGTTGGCAATATCAACTTCAGCTCCGGCGGTATCTCGGAACCCAGGAACATCACACAGCACGATATGCTGCTCATCTGTCGTGACCTCTACACACTGGAGTGTCTTTGTCATAGAAGATGATCCACCGCCAGTGCGAAACTGGGCGAGCTTTGGATCAGGGAATTCGACTGGTCGTAGATGGAACTCGCCCTCCTCCTCCACTTCATCAAAAGTCACACCTGTCAAGTAAAGCATGGTAGTAGTTTTGCCAGCTCCAGAGTCGCCCAGCAGAAGAATTATGTTTTTTCCATCGACTAGTTCGCAGGTAGGGGCATGTTCCTTGAGCAGGGAACACAACTTGTCCACATCAAGAGGACGCATGATGTCCAGCACCTCCATCAGCTTGGATTGAAGAGATTGAATCTCCTCAATTTGCATCGATTCCGCTTCGAGGGTTTCTCCCACCGAGACCAGGAGATTGACAACGCATGGATCTTCGCTCATTGGCGGCTTTGCGTTGTCCAAGGCCAGCTTGATTTGTTGCCAGAGACACTTGGCTTTGTCAATTCCTTCACCATAACCATTGAACTTAGGTTCAGCATTGGGCTCGTCAAGAGAATCGTCATCTATGTCATTTTCCATGGCTTTCAAATGCTCCAGTAAGCGGACCAGTACAATGTCAAAGAAAGGACAAGCATCTTGCTCAGGCTCCTGGTTTTCCTTGTCTGCTTCTTCCAGGTCCATATCGGTACTTGTACAACTAGGATCAGAGATCTGATTATCGGTGTCATCATCTTCGAGTTCCATAGAATCACAAGGCAACGTCTCACTCATTGTCGAGCTCTCTTCGATGTCCAGAGCCTTTTGCCCCGCCTCGGCACCCTGGACACCTTCGACACCCTTGGTCAGCATGTTGGGTTCTTCTAGATAGCTTGCTAGTATCGAACCTTTTCATTTGGTCCTTGCTAGCTAGCCAGCTAATAGCTTCTTTCGCACGAAGTTCCACAGTTTGCAAATCTGAGGCTCGTTCTTTTTTAAATGTTGGCAGTCAGAGATGCCGAAATATCCGATTCCCATCCGATATCCGTCCGACCTTCCTCTATGTAATTGGCATTGGATGTTGGATGTCCAACATGTTGGCTGGTGTCGCAGGCTCACATCAAGTACAACATTTTTTGGTGCAAAAGCTAGCTAGGCTTTAGGTCACCAATCCATCTCCTAGCTATGATAGGTTGCTCTCGGTGGTATTGTGCGTCTTTGCTTGCTGTAGTAGTAGCCTGATCTCACAACAGGCAGCTCATACGCATACCAATCTCAAGTCTCAGGTCAGTTTTACCGGAGCAGCACTTAGCTGGAGAGCTGCCAGCTGCTAGCTGCTAGATGATTATGGCCCCAACAATGCTGAGTACCGAGCGATGGCCTCAATTGTACATATTATTATTCTGTACCTTGCAACGGGTCGAGTGACAGTCATTCCTCGGTTCTTGGTTCCAACAACAACGGTTGATCCTACCGGTACAATGTACCTTGAGACGTCATGGCTGGGATCACACCTGCTTGCCATTCAAGCTTAGTCTTCTGTTGCTAGTTTACTTATTAGTATCAGAGTGGAGGGTCCTGGTCCTCGTTGCTCATCACTGCCATGCATCTAGACTACTACAGTGTAGTACTACCTAGTCTCTAGTAGGTATCTTGTCTGTGTTCGTGGTGGCCGTGGCCTGGATGGAAGAAAGAGGGATCCAAAGATACCCTCAAATCACGAGGAATACCTCATCCATTGCTTATGACCCTCGGGTCATCGCATCGGTACCGGTACGGATCTTCGACTCCTTCGATTCGATTCGATTCGATTGGATTTGTTCCGGAGAATTCTAAGCTTCTTTGATCCAAAAGATGACATCTCCGAAATCCGAAACTAGAGCATTGACAGGAGGAAGAAAAGCTTGAAGCTAGCTAGTAGATACCGTAGCTACCATAGTAGGCAGGAGCAAGATGTCATTTCGTCCCATCTTTGGCATTCCTCGTCTGACCCAGGACTGGGGAACAGAGCAACATGAACGCGAGACGCACTGGACTTCTCTGTTCTATGATCTGATGGTAGTGGCTGCCTTGAATGCCATTGCAGAACCTTTTGAAGAAGCTGAAGAACCTGAAGGAGAAGAACTTAGGTTTCTTCAGGAAGTGCAAGGTAGTACTGATGGCACTGATGGCACTAGTGACACTGTCCATGAGCAGGAGTTGTTTTTGCTGACTCCCATCAAGCACTTGTGGCTGTGTGCATTGCTGCAGTTTGTGTCTGTGGTCAATCCCTGGAACTTTCTCAACGAGTTTACTTCCATGTTTGAAGACGAAAGCTTCATTGGACACATCTCCTTCTTTGTTCATGCATTTGGACTTGCGGCGACCACGGCAGGTTGTGTGGGAGAATTGGAAGAGAACTACAAAGTACTCGCCAATGGAATCATTCTCGCAAAAATTGGATTATTGGTACTCTATGCAAGACCACTCATTTACGTTAAACGCGCCAGAACTCACATACTCGTACGGGCAGTCTCACACTGTGTCAATATTGCTCTCATGCTATGGGCGATCACTTGTCCATACGAAACCTTTCGAACCCTTCTCATCATTTCCTCCTTTTGGGATTGGGCGGGATTATTCTTCCTCCTGGCTCTCAACAAAGAGCAACGAATACCCATTCACATTCAAAGTTATGCTGATCGCATCAAGGAAGTTACCATGGTCATTTTTGGAGAAGCTATCTTCGCTATCATTCTGCAGCCGTACAGCGAGGCAAAGAAACAAACACATTTCTACATTGCACTCGCTTCCACTCTATGGATGATTTATGCCATGGCACTGCAAGAGGTATGTCAATTCATTGTTGCAGCGCTCTATCGTACACAAACATACAGTACCGAATCCAACACTCTTGTTCGTCTTCATATATGATATGCATATGGCTAGTTCCACATTCTGCCCAACGATGACGATCATGCACTCCGACGATCCGTCGTCTTTGGATATCTATGGTACTTTACCAATTTCTTCAAACAATTCTGTCTCTTGGGGACATCCATTGGCATCAAACGAGCCCATCTTCTCATGTTCAAAGCACCCTTACAACCCATTGATCAAGACACGAGAAGACTCATCGTGTGGGGACTGTCCATGAACATGCTGTCGGTACAAATGATTCGATCGTACTCATTTGGTTTTGGAAGACACCCCAACAAGGACGATCCTCCAAAACTCTATCGACTCAAAGTCTTGTGGTGGACCATCATGATAGTCGCCGTACTCGCACCACAGCTCGTCGATTTCATTATACTGGAACACGTCTCGGCTCAACCATTGGTCGTGTTGATCTCATTTGGATGTCTCATGAGTCTCGTGATTATGGGAGAAGCTGCCATGTCCAATTTGGTCGCAGAGCACTTGCGGAGATTGATGCAAGAACTGGACACGTGTGGGGGCGGCGGCGAACCGGGGGAAATGACATACTTACACTCCTCCAGTGCTGTTCGCCAGTACTCTTCTTCCGAAGACGTGCCACAAGAACAATCGCATCCACACAAGTGTGCGTTCCCCATGGAGCATTGTCCCACCAAAGCAAAGCCGGAAGAATCATAGCAAACAAGAGGTCGATTTGGTGTTTGGATGGCGTAACCTAGATATTCCTATTCTTCATTTTAAGAAAAGTTTGTCGTCAAGCCTACTTTGTTCGATCGCACAACCAGTGGCCTCCACGAAGAACTACCGGTACCTGTACCGGTACCGGTGCGTGGAAGAAAAGACTTCGTACCGGTACCGTACCGGTGGCTATCGGTACCAGTACAGTGCTTCGAATATGAATAGTTGAAGATTGAGAAAAGGAGCACTGCTCCAGGATTTAACTTATCTTGAAGTTACATATGTATTTGCTACGCATAGAGGGAAGTCAACGAAAAGGGGTGGAGCCGTTCACATTTTGGCCGACATTTCCAACGTTTTGGTGTTGGCCGCCTTTGCCCCACCAAAATTGGCCCTTGCAGGCACCCGTCTCCACGACCACACCGAAGCAAGATAAGCTGCCAACATGCTGGTCGAAGAATGTGACCATGATGCTGGCCATCAGCGCCCTGTCAGACACGAAAGAAGAAAGTAATAACTGTTGATCATCAATAAGTGATTTCCATTTTCGGTAGGTGATACGGTATAGAATGGGTCTAGCAATTCTTGTGTGGCAGACTGAAAAGGAGTTGACCGTGTCGAAATTTGAGCTCAGTGCTCCGCACACAGTGAGGGACTATATAGTCAAGAAGCTGGTGGAGTTGAACGCTGACGCATTCTTGAGAGGAGGGCCTTCTTTTGAAGTCAGGAAGATTACTCGAGAAAGCACGAGCAATGGTTTCGCGTGGCCCAAAGACAGCGTAACGTTCTCGGTGGATCTATATTTGCTGTTGTCCTGGATCGAAGAGGGATTTGGGGAGATGGTGCACATGACGACAGGTCTGGATCACGTTTCCTACAAGTATGTCTTTCGGGAGAGAATAATCGTGGACAATGTTTCTACTATCAGCATGAGTGGATCCAGCCAGGAAGGGTGAGGCGTGACGTTCTGAACTTCTGACCTTCACAAAGAACCTCAGCCAAATCACCAAATCGATATGAAAACCAACTAGCTAAAGATCTGGAAGTTATCCCGTCTAGCTAGCTATAGCAATGGATACGACAAGATCTTTCTCGTCTCCTTTTGGACTACATGCCTCTCCAATCATACGCGCACAAACACAATGTCATGTCTAAAGACAGCCCGGGGACAAATACATGCATGTAGTTACAATGGATGAGCTCAGGTTAATTCCTTTCGAACGTTAATTGCTTTCGGTAGAGGGGAGCAGCAAGGCGGGATCCTGATCAACTGCCGCCAACATACGTTGCTTGGCTTGCTGTCAAGCTCCGGAAGCTCGAAGTAGCCAGCGGGCATCCACAAGACGAAGCAGGTCATGGACGTGCGATTCCATGTCTCTTTACATCCGGGATATCCATCTTGTCTAGGTGGGGGTAATCGACGGTCGACGACCTTGATGATCGTTGCGAGATACTTGCTGTGAATGATGCTTTGCTTGGGTTCCTTGAAGCTTGAGTCACCCAAGACCATCATAATGAAATAAGGGCAAAGCAATACTGTTTGCTTCAATCGTCACACCCGCAGAACACTTGATCGACAGGCCCGGGAGGAGCGAGTGAGCATTGAAGGCTCCCGCCAGGGTGTAGGAGGGCATCTTGGCCAGGGCTTGATTGATGAGGGCCAATGTATTGATTGCTAGGAGGGGGTTTTGTGATGCCTTCAGAATGGATTCGACTAATTTCAAGTTCTGCTATCTTCAGATTGTGAGATAGAAGGCTCAAGGAAGTGAAATTTCAACTCTTTCCTCTCGTCTTCGTCGTCCTTTGGATCTGCTCAAATCGTAAGAGAGATAGACTCTGGCGAGGTTTTCGAGGCGGCATAAACGCTGCGACAGGGACTGCCCTCGCCTATCCCG
This sequence comes from Seminavis robusta, assembly GCA_903772945.1. NCBI lineage: Eukaryota > Bacillariophyta > Bacillariophyceae > Naviculales > Naviculaceae > Seminavis > Seminavis robusta. The sequence goes on along the minus strand of CAICTM010000504.1, from coordinate 19,400 downwards.
AAACACATGTGAAGTCGGGCCATAACTGCCTCGCTGCTGAAAACTACTTCGTAGGGTGCGGAAGCACTATATCTAAGTCTATCACGAGGGTCTATCACTTTTACGAAAGGCTCACAGCCCTGATGAACAAAGGCAGCCTTTCAATGATTGTTGCCCACGACTTTTTCTCGCACCAGGGCGCCCGGGAGCTCAAGTTTTGTCTTCATAGCTTCAGTGCTCTAGATCAACCATGTGATTCTATCTATATCACCGTGGCATTTGTTGCATTCGCTCCGCCATCAGTGCCTTGCGTGGCATTCTGACTCACAGGTGGAATGATACCCCCTGTAGCGTTGTCGGCTGGTAAACTCATTACGGTTTCGTTTCCGGCGCCAGCAACCGTTGGGCTCATTGTCACTGTTTCGCCCATTCCAGTTGGAACTCCGGTTGATCCAGGAGGGTCTGTTCCCAAGAAATCGGTGGGGCCCATGGTCCCACTTCCGTTTCCGGGGAGCCCCAGCACTGTTTCATTCCCAACGCTGAGTGTTGGACTCAGAGTCATGCCCGCTGTCGTTGGAGCCAAAGTGGATCCAGGTGACGGTGTAGCGCCTGGGGCACCTGTTGTCCCTGGGGCATCTGTTGTTCCTGGGGAGGAAGTCGCCCCGGGAGCTCCAGTTGCATTTGTGGACCCGGGGGAAGCGGTGGATCCAGGGGCTCCAGTTGCATTTGAAAATCCTGGAGACCCTGTTGCATTTGACAATCCACCTAAAAGAGTGGGACTCATTGTTGCGTCTGGAGATGATGTTGCTCCCGACGCAGGAGGCGCAGTTGTCCCCGGAAGGAACGTCGCTCCTGGAACCGTCGGCATCAGAGAGGCGCCGGGAGATGCGGTTGCCCCAGGAGGGAGTGTAGTCCCAGGTGGGAAGGTGGTTCCAGGTGGTAACGTCGCTCCTGGGATCGTCGGAGCAAATGTCTCGCCAGGGCCTGTGGGCCGAGGATTCTGAGTTCCAAGTCCCAAAACTGTGGGAGCTAAAGTGCTATTAGGGACTACGGTGGGCCGGGGAATTTGAGTGCCAACGCCCGGTCCGAGGGAAGGTGATTGTGTTGCTGGTTCGGGAGTGCCTCCAGCCGAGGGAACCCCAGGAGTGGTTCCTGCAGACGGAGCAAGTGTATCACCATCTCCGGGTGTTGCAGTGGGTTGTGGTGCTGATGGTTGGGGCACTGCTGTGGGTTCTGAGGGTACACCAGCCGGAGCCGCCGTCGGAGAGCCTGGCTTGAATGGTGGCTGGAGGTCAGCATTGGCATCAAATTTCAGGAGCACGGAATATTGTTCCAACACAGTAGTGGATTGTTTTGGTTGTTTCGCAAAGGGTGCAAGCAAACGAGCAGAACGTAATGAGCACGCAGCATGTATTTTCCGGGCCCTTCCAAGGAGTGACGCAAGGCTGGATAACCTACTACACCTTACCTGAGGGAAACCAGTGGCGTTTCCATCCACTACATCTCCTCCTCCTTCCAAAGTTGGCGGCCTGGTGACATTTGCTGTGATGTTTCCGCTCGGAGTAGCCGTGGGGCTTGGAGGATCTGTACACACGCAGTCGCAACCACATAACTTTTGTCTACTCGTTCTACAAGGAATACCGAGCACCGCACACAGTTCGCTTGGAATGAAGCCTGTGAAGTCATTCAAGTAGATGGCAATTTCCTTCAGGGAATGGTTCACAATCAAATCTGCAATCTCCACGGGAATCTACGGCCATTTGCATACAGAATCAGTTTGTTAGAACAAAAGTCTCAATCTCGCATCAACTCAATCATTAAAACAAAGTTCGTACCGTGCCACTCAATCGGTTTTCAGCCAAGGACAGTGATTCAAGATTGGTCAGCAATCCGATCTCACTTGGGATGCTCCCAGTAAGTTGGTTCTTGGACAGCTCCAAAAATTTTAGGTTTTGCATCAATCCAATTTCCGAAACGATCGATCCAGACAAGGAATCCGTGTGCGCCACAAGGAACTCTAGCGTTGTGAGATCTCCAACCTCGGTTGGAATGGATCCCTCCAATTTGGTCTCCTGCAAGTACAGTTCTTTTAGGGTACTTCCCAAAGTCCCAACTTGACTGGGGATGACTCCTTTCGAAAGATCGTTTTTGGACATGTCAATGACGACGAGCCTTGACAAGAAGGCAAGCTCTGGGGGGATACTGCCATTCATGCCGTTTTCCGAAAGGAGAAAGTGTTGAATTTGTGGATTGGAGGATACGTCAGCTTTTTGCAATTGTCGGCGTAGCAGAGATCTGGATGATTTTAGCTGTTGTCTTTGTCCTTGTGCATTCCCTTGGGAGGAACGGAGACCTCTTTGGATTGGAATCTTGCCCTGGTTTTGATGATCAAAGATATTGCTGCTCCGTTGGGTTGCTGTAGCTTGTTCTCCTTCTGATGTCTCTTCCAGTTCGACCGACTGGCAAACATTCCATTCGTCGGCAGTGAGGTTGTTACGTTTGGCAAATGCTGTGGTGTTGAACCACCACTGACACTCCGATACTTCTGGGTCTGTAGACAACCAATTTTCGTTATTGCTCCATTCATCTCCTTGCAGTGCATTGAACATGCTTGCCAATGCGAATCGTTGCATCTTTCGTTCATCGGAGTAATCGTCAACTGCTGGATCTTCCTTGAGCCAATCATACGCCTGTGCCTGTGGAGAATTTGGATCGGCCTCAATGGCAGCAATGGTTTCCTCGGGAAGTGGCAAAATATATTCCGTCGATGGGATATCTTTGTTTGCGGTGGGTGCGGGCGAGGGTACATCTGCGCTGTCGTCGCCACTACTAAAGCCCCCGACGAGCCATACAATGAGCAGAATCGGGAGAATAATGGCGGCACAAAGGAGGCAGCATGCGAGAGCAATTCCGACTGTCCCCAGTGCCAAGATGGCCGTACTGCAGCCCAAACAACAATTTCTGCAAAAGCCACAGAAACCTCCCTTTTTCTCCTCCTCTTGTTCCGCTTCCTCTTGCTCTTTTTCAATATCCTCCTCGTCTTCTCCTGGTTGTTCGGGGTCTGCGAGCGGATCTTCTACACTATTTTCACCGTCTTCTCCCAGCAAGGGTTTGTCTTCGGCGCCTTCCAATTCTTCCTCTTGTTTGTCATCATCATCACTGTCATCGTCGCCCTCCTTGGCAGCAGCCACAGCGGCCGCAGTTCCAACAGCTGCTGCGGCTCCCACAGCGGCAGCTTTGTTGCCATTGTCACCATTATCTTCATCTTCTTCGTCCTGGAAATCTTCTTCTTCCCCCTCGAGTGCGTCCTCGTCTTGAAAGGTATCCTCTGGTTCATTTTCTACGAAATCGTCTTCTTTTGAATCATCTCGAGAATTATCGTCTGGTTCTTGAGAATGTTCAGATGTGGCATCAATTTCTGCTTCGTCCTCGACATGAACATCTTCTACGGGCAATGAAGCAGCCGCTCTATCCTCCTGTTCGCTACCGGTATTGTCGTCGTGTTCTTCTTCCCCCCCTTCAGGGCTGTCGGATGAATTGTCGTCTTCGTCTTCTTGATCCGATACGAAATTGTTAACGATATGTCCAAATACAGATGGGTCTTCTTCAGGTTGTTCTGACGGGTCGTTGGTGGGAGATTCTTCTTCCTGATCTTCCGATTCATCCTGATCCTGATCTTCATCCTGATCTTCATTGGATTGTTCTGGTTCCTGTTCATCATTCCAGCTTTCATCTTGCTCCACCTGAGCTTCATCTGCGTCCTGAGCTTGCTGTTGGTCATCCTCGTCATTCCAGCTTTCATCTTGGTTTTCTGGTTCCTGATCTTGAGTCTCTTCTTGCTCGTCATTCCAATCTTGCTCGTCCTGATTGGCTGCAGAATCATCGTTCCAGTCTTCGTCGTTGTCCTCGTCCTCGCCGTTGTCCTCGTCGTTGTCATTGTCATTGTTCTGAGCTTGTTCTGCTGCTAGATCATCAGACTCTGGCGGATCATCTCCTGAATCTTGCCAATCTTCGTCCTGATCTTGCTCTCCGCCTTCTTCTGCATCTTGCCAATCTTCCTCGTCGTCACCGCCGCCGTTTTCCTGATCTTCGTCGTCCCATTGCTCGTCGTCGTTTTCTTCTTCGTCGTCGTTAATGTCTTCCGGAAACTTGACTGGAGCCAATTCTTCGTCTTCCTCTGAATCTTGAGCAGCTTCAGGCGCAACGGGATCAACGTCATCGTCTGGGACGTCTTCTGGAAAAATGACGCCGTTGCTGTCGCTCATGGTGATGCCGTCCGTACTGAACACAAGCTTGAACTATCGAGGTCGATTGCGTATCGTACTTTGTGCGAAAAAAGTGATCGTGGCGATGCTTCTTTCCTTAGGCACCGTTTAGAATTATAGAAGACCACAGGGATACAATCACAAGTCAATTCCTATGATAGCTAGCCTGTATGATAGACTTGACCTGACCTGACCTCACTTCTATTGTTGCAATTGCTTGTACATGGAGTGGAGTGGACTTATCTAATTGTAATTGGTCACACAAGAAAACAACCAGAACAGAGCAGTGCTATTACATGTAGTCGAACAGATCGGCGATGACGCTACACAAAAATAATGAAAGATCCTGCCACCACCCAACAACAAAATAAGCCAGCAAAAAAGACTTAGTGTCCAATTCTTAGAGGCTTGAAGGTGAGGGTTTGCCTAAATTGGGTGTGTCACGTGACACATCATCACTATTCATTATCAAAAAGAAACCTAGAAGCCAGTGGATTGGGTAGCACTCACCAGCTGGCCAAATTTAGAGGACCCGCCACTCGGGTATCATTGATCATTGTACCGGTACAGTACATGTACATGTAACATGTAGCTACCTGTCAAGAAGATAGCTCCGGTATCCCTCCACCAGCCACCCTTCGAAGCTCTACTCCAGTAATCGTTTCACCCCCCTGCCCCATTCCGGTTGACTCAGTTGCTTCACCGGTATCGTACCATGGTACCGTGTCCAAGTTCAGAGCGGTTTGCTTGATCCTGGCCGTGAGGATGGATTTAAAGTACATGTAAGTGCAGTTTGCTTGAAACACACACAGGAAGGCAACACTGGCAGCGCAACCCACTTTTCCTTGACTTTCACACTCGCAGCCAGGTATGAAACCGGTATTGCGATTTACCTAGTCCACGAGGCTGTATTTTATTGCATTCAAACCGCAACTGTCAGCCCTTATAAGGTTGCCAGCTAACTGTACTAGTGCTACTGTAGTAGCCCCTTGCAATGATGAGGTGGCGAGAAGGGGAAACGGCAATGCAACATTGACACATTGACACCCAGCCATTCCAACAATGCGAACAGTTACAGAGTTACTGCCAGCTCCAAGTTCTACTAGTACTCTCTGGCTAGCTCTCTAGCTACTAGCTAGCTCTAGCCAGCTAGTAGCAGAGCTGTAGCAGTAAGAACTCTGATGTCTTTGGTGTCTGTGCAAAATCCCTGAGAACTCCAGCGTACACAAAACTCTATATGACATTTTGGTTGTTCTCCGAAAGGGCCTCTACCCCCCAGTCATGATTAAAGAGTATCAAAGAAAGTTGAAAAATGGATTGGAGAACAGCTTGAGAACATAGAAGATTAGCTTGAAATGACATATGTGTGCATGACTCAGTTTGCAAACGATTAAAGGAGTAAACCCTCCTTGGCTTGTGCATAGGCTTCTCCAATGCCAGGAAAAGCGCTCAGGATTTATTTCCACTCTTTACCTTCTCTTCTGATGGGCATTTTGCTGTTCCCCAAGTCACTTCCTGTTTCGTTTTGATCAGCGTCCGGAAACCACTACTCGAGTACTTTAGAACTTGACGAAATAATGTTACCTTTCTAATTTCCTTTTGTTTAATAAAACAGTCTTAGTTTCCACGCTGAGAAAATAAAATTTAATGTAGACTATTCATGCATGTAGTTTCATGAAGTTCTAATTGCGCACTTTTGACAGAACTAATTTCACACTTTTGAAACAGTCAAAAACAATTGTAGTGGCGTTCCCGGACCTTGCATGTGTTCCGAACCAAGAGAGACTTCATTGAAGAGATGGGGGAGTCAAGGGAGGCATGTTCCACCGAAACCGTCACTCCAAAACAAAGATAGATGATGGGTGGCTTTGGGCTTCCGGTTGTCACACAGGGTCACAGGTAGAGACAACACCCGCAGTTGCAGTTGCAGGGGAAAAACGCAAGAGCCAATGCAAGATTGCCAAACAGCCAAACAGCCAAAGAGCCATTGAACTACAACTAACTAACTAACTAAGACTAAGACAATAATATATGCAAGCAACGGTACCGCTGGATAGAACAGGAGTGTCAGTCCGCCTGAGGACTTCACTTCCTTTCCAGCCCCACTGGCACACTGGCACACCAGGGTTCGGTATCTTCTAGGTTCTTAGCAATCATCCTCACAAATTTTGTTTTCAACCAAAAGCAAACCACACATACCTTCAACCTTTTTAAATCATCAAAACCAAGCCACCATGGGTCAATGCCAATCTCAGTCCTCCCTTCCCACCAACATCATTGATGATGTTAGCCATCAGCAAGCTCACCCCCCGGCGCTCAATGAACCATCGGAGGTTTGTTCCCAATCATGCACCATCGAACCTGTCTACCCTGCCTTTTCGGTTCCCAAGAAAGAATCAGCTACTACCGGTACCAGTACTACGTCCGCTGCAAGAAGTAGCCCTCGACGCCAAAGGCAATCATCGTCCGTGGGAGCTGGGCTTGGAACTTCAAGATCAGACTCGTTTTTCAATACTAGTATGTCTGTAAGTAGCAGTGAATCTGACGACGCCCCCGCATTGATGCTGCCAGCAGAATATCAGACACCTACATGTGAAGTGAGCATGATGGGAATGAGCCAAGAACTACTAGACGATTGCTCTTGGGGTGAGATCGACTCTCCCGCTGTCATGTACTTTGATAGTTCCAAGCGACGAAGCACCATGGCTACATCCACGAGCAATTCAGAGGACAACGACGATGAGGAAGCGAGTGTGACAGACTCGATCCGAGACAAGTACGAACTACGACTACTCGCGTACTGAAAACAATGGCTGATTGCACCTGCAGCTTCTTTCTTCCTTCTTCCTGCCTGATCTCCAGCAAAGCTAGCAAGTAGCCTTTTGTACCATATAACATTAACCTGTATAGTATTTACGTTTGCTCATCATCCACCAGTCAACCCATCTTTCATTGCCGGCTCTATACTGTAGAACTTAGCTGTCAATTCGTCGCTTCGGACTTTGTCTCTGGACACTGGAGCTCAAGCTGGATGATTGGATTTTTCGGAAACCAACAGAGTCAGGTATATATACATTGACTACAACACAATTCTTAACGTAGTCATGGCCGAGTGGTCTAAGGCGCTAGATTTAGGCTCTAGTCTTCGTTGGCGTGGGTTCGAATCCCACTGACTACATGATTTTGCCCCAAGTCATGATGGAATTTCCACTTACTTTTGTTCTACCCGTACAATATTCTTCTTGGGGCTTGTAGCCATGCCTTGTTGTTGCAGTCTACCTTGCTTGCTGACCGTCAGCAGTCGATGGAAGCATAGTTCACTGGACCAGCAGTCTTTTGTGGAACCAATGGAAGTGTCAGCAGCCAGGAGGGTCTCATTCAAAGCCAAGGGGAACACACCATCTGGCTCCGGTACCCTTACCGGTACCGGTACATACGGTACGTTGGTTGGCGCTGTTCGCCATGGCCTCTTCGTGAAGCCTAGTAGTACGTACAGTACCTTGCGATCTCTAAAGTGTTGGAAAAGGAGAAGGAGGTGCGTCAGTCAGTCGTCCTTCTTTTCTATACAATTGGAGATACTAGTACCGGTACGTCATCGCATCTGGCTTCTTTTACTCGAGTGCTCGAGTGTCATACGGTACGACTGTACCGGTGGTACATAATCCATGAAGCTATGTCATGTCATGGCCTTCGTGCTTCTTTTCCCAATTCCCAAAGCTGCACAGAAAAGTGGTACCGGTACCGTAGCATCAACCTCTTTTGCATCCAAAATCCAAAGTTAGATCTAGTCTACTCTAGCAAGTACTTGTCCGGCTTCTCCATAGATCAAGTCCATTTCTTGGATTCTACCCCAAGTCTATGCATAAAAGCAAAGCCAACCAAAATTAATAAAGATGTCTACTTCTACTGCTAGTACTACCAATGACAATGACAATGAAAATCAAGATCAAGAGGATAAGAAGAAGGTGTTTGTGTTCAACTTTCCTCCAGTACCTCATGTGTACAGCATTTGTCCATTTGGTTTGAAACTGGAGAGTTTCTGTCGAATCAACGAAATTCCGCACGAGACGATTTGGACAACGAATGTGAGTAAGTACGGTACGTTGCCGTACTGTCGCTTTGGTGACAAGGAGACGGGCGAAGAGATTCCCGATTCCAATCTGAGCTTGGATCGTCTGAAGCAAGAGTTCCGTGTGAGCGAAGATGCGGTGACTGTCAGTGCAGCCGATCGAGCATTGACGCATCTGATTGTGCGCATGTTGGAAGAACACACGGCCCAAATTGGCTTTTACTATCGGTATGGATTGGAAGTGCCAAAGTTTGTGGAATCGTTGGAGATTGAAGATCGATTTTGTCGTCCTGTGTATGCACAGGGATTTCTACACGGTCTTCCAGACGCCATCAAGGACAAGGCACTCAAGAGAGGCATTGCCAGACATCCTGAAGAGACCATTTGGAAGTTTTCTTTTGATGACCTTCAGGCACTTTCGGATCTACTGGGCGACGACAAGACGTACTTTTTAGGTGGAGAGTCTCCCACTCTGGCCGATTGCGCCGTCTTTGGCCACTTGGCTCAGTTTCTGTGGATCCCCATGGACTTTCCCCAGAAGCAGTACCTGAAGGAACATTGTCCCAATCTGGTGCAGTTTATGGAACACTTTCGAGCTAGAGTTTGGCCCGATTGGGAGGAACTCTGCAACACCAAGCACAATGACAAGTATGCGCATGCTGATGCTGATGCTGATACTATTAATAATAATACCAAAGGAGAAAACGACTTCAAGTTGAAGGCAGACAAGAAAGGTGGAGAAGAAAAGAAGGACGAACGGACTGAGGGATTGGATAAATAGTAAGTATGATACCGAGTTAGACTAGCAAGTTAGCAATAGATTTTTGTAGACTGAGCAATGCTTTAGCTAAGAAACAAAACCACCGCTAGCTACCGGTAGCCAGCAACTAGAGCTACCGGTAGCTATCTATAGAACTGTATGAGTTTGCTGTTTGTAGTACATGTCCAGTAGTCTACTCAGAGAAAAGAAAGTGAAGCAAGGGTGTGGTTGATCTGCTGAACGCTATGTTGGGTGTCTCGTTTCATTGTCATGGTCACGGTTACTGGGAGCCCTGAACCTCGTAGGTACTGTACCACCGGTTCGCTCTAGCCAGAGTAGGTACCGGTTCGCTCATAGAGCTACATGTAGTCTTGGTCTTGGACGTGGTCGCGTTGCGTTCTCTTTTGGGTTCTTAGATCAAGAACCGTTAGCGCTACACCGGCTAAGTTCGCTCGAGTCCGATCAAGCTCGTTCAAGATCTGTAGCTACGGCCATGTCATGGTTCTATGCTAGCTGGCTACTAGCTAGTAATAATGATAATAGTAATGATAATAGATGAGTTTGGTAAGTTTGAGTTATGAGATTAGTTTAAGTTCTTGTATTGTATGGTTTGTAATGTTACAGTAGTATTAGTATTAGAATACAGTATTGGATTGCAGTAGAGTAGTAGTAGTAGTAGTAGTAAGATAGATAGAGAAAGAGAAGATGAGATGAGATGGAAGGGAGATCTTCTCTTTGGCTTCTATTGGAGGCTTGGAAGGGTTGGTATGAATTATGAGAGAGGGTATGAAGAAAGACAAAACTGTGGGTAGCTGATCATGATCAATCATAGCTGCTGTTGTTGTTGTTGTTGCTGCTGTTGCTGTTGGCAGATGATAGTAGCTCCTTGCAGACAAGCAGGAAGTTCTTGTCTTGCCAGCCATTGGCAGACAGACTCTTGCTGATCAGTAGTACTAGTGCTACTAGTGGTAGAAGCTCTCCTGACTCTTCTAGTGGCTCTTGCTCTTTGAGAATGATGAGTGCAGAGGGAGGAGCACCAGTCAAACTCTAGGCAGTCTTGTACTGGACTACACAGGTCTGTTGCTAGATCTTCTTCTTCTTCTTCTTCTGCTGATTGTTGTAGTGTGTGCTGTTGTTGTCTTCTTAATTGCAAGTGATCTCCCATAAGAGCAGAGTAACTTCCATCAGATCCAATTGCTGATATTCTTGTTTGGTCTGGACTGACAAAAACTTCTTCTACTTCTGATCTACTAGCTTCTACCAGGTCCAACAGAGATGTACTGCTAGTAGTACTTGATGTGGTAGTAGAGAAAGCCCTCAACTCCAGATAAGATTGAAGACCTTCATAGAGAGATTCATAAGCTGATTGGAATTCTTCCACATTCTCACATCTCGATTCTCCTTGCTCTTCTTGCAGAAAGTTTATTTGGTAGCTAGCACTAGTAGTATGAGTCATACTAATAGCTTCTGTTGGTGCTGCTAAGTGTAGCAATAGAGCTGCTATGCATACTGGTACTACTGGCAGTGATCGCATCTTCATCATCTTCATTGTCCTTAGCTAGTCTAATGGAGAAGAGGAGAGAGTTTTTTGGTCTGGTGGTGGTTGAAAGTAAAATAGTGAACGATCTACTCTTGCTTTCACCACTGACTAATTTTCTGTACGAATTTCAACCACTACAATATGCATACTCAATCCGCCACATCATGCTCCTCCACTTTCTAAACTTAGAACCGCATTTTTCCTGTGCCAGTCTTGCACACCGATTCCACGCGATCATAAGTAAATCAGTCTTTATTACTTAAACCTCTAACCTAGTACTTAACAATACAGTCATTAGGCACTGCAACACGACATCATTCTTTAAGATACCATCTCAGTTTCACGATTACTGGTCGGATCCTATGACCCAAACAGATGTCGCGGACCTACATACAACATCCGGGAAGACAACAAAGGTAGCTTAGGTAATTTTGGAGTTAAAGCTGTATTTTACTATAAACCATTTTTGTAAACTTTGGTATTTACCGTATCTACCAAAGTGTGAGACCGGTCTTCCATTCCGGATCCTCACCATTCCTCCGAACGAGAGCCAATACCGCTGCTCTCAGCCCCTCAAAGCACTCCAATTCGGACACTGTCTACTTTGCATGCAACTCAATCCTTAACGAACAGCGTTCATCGGAGTTCCACCGCTCGGAAATCTACAAACGTTTTACAAAGAGAAGGCATGTGACTCACTAGGTTGCCGTCTCCAAAAAGAGATACATGCAGCAAACATCACACATGGGCAGTCAAGATTGGGAGACCACAATATATACAACAAAGCTCATAGCTACTAGTATTAGTTATAGATGGTAGTTTTAGATTTCTCCCTTTTTCAAAAAGTCATCAAATCGGTTCTCACCCCTTTTTGGAATTCACCTGCAGGGATAGTTTGACGCGTAGTCATCTTACGTTTTCGGAATGACGGCTTATTGGAACTCTTATTAATCCTTGGCATTATGCCCTAAAAGCCATCTTGAGCAGCCTTCCTCAAGACATGGCGGCAAACTGAAACAAGGCTTTAGAAGAAATCACCTCTTCCTCTTCACAGTTCGGCAACCGGTCCGTCAGACCTGCTTCTTACAGCGCTAGAGAATCAATCTTCAATCCCGACTTAACCATAAAAAAGGCTTCTCAGTGGCGGCTGTTCCTCGCCGTTCTGTCATGCTTACAATAGGGTTGGAGATTAAAAAGGCATGTAGGGTTGGAGGTATCAGAAAAGCATTCGGTAAAGGCCATCGCCCGCAGGCAGAGCTGCATCCAAGATTGGCACGTCACAATTTCAGCAATTTTGCATGCAACCTGACTTCCATGCAAAAGATCCAGTTGCAGTTCAAAGGCCAAAGAACAATGCGGAGAGGGTACATGGTATCCAGGGACCAAGTTGCTTTCAGGATCTACTTTCTAGTCCTTTCTTTCTTTGCCTTGGTCTCTTCTCAAAACATAATAAAAACAACTCGCTATCAGCACCAACCACACCCAACTCATTCACTAATCACTTCACTAATCACATCACAAACTATACACCATGATTGTTCTAATTTGCTTGTATTCTGCAATAGCCTTTATCTCTGTCCACATTGTCTTTGCTGGCATTGCTTGGGCCAGAGCTCCTTCCTGGACAAAAGCCAAAACTAGAGATTCCAGTGGAAGAACCATTTATGAAATTGTGGGGCGTATGGATCAAAAACAGGAAGCTCCAAGAGACCTATGGGACAGCATCAGAAACTGCTTTGATGTCGTCACTCAAGTCACCCACAAATTCAACAATCCAACTGAAGAAGCTGGGCACGTATTGTGGCCTAGAATGCTCTTCTCGTACATTATTGTGGTTCTACACAGAACCCTGCTGGCCACTCGATTGTCAGATGATTCATTGGATAGAATCATGGCTGCCAATGGAAACAATGACAAAGTGCATCCTGTGGACAGAACTGAATTGGAGGGACTCTTGGAAAGAGCAAAGTTTGCTAATTGGGCTTATCCATTCCATAAGGACTACCAAAATCTAGAAGAATGTCTCAGAAGAGAAGGATTCCTACTCATTCAACATGATCCAATCACGTCTCCTGGAAAAGTTGCACACTACATTGCCATTCATCAAACACAAAAAAGATTACTCATTGTACCAAGAGGATCCTGTGGATTGTCAGACTTGCTCACAGATGCTGCTGGAAATACCATGGGACAAGATCTCACAACAACAGCAACAACAACACACAAGAATGATACCCCTGTCATCAAAGGACTGGAAAAGATCTGGTCTCATGAGGGATGTCTCACTGCCGCCAATCAACTCTCCAAAGACTGCATTGAACTGGTCCAGCGGTTGGTCACACGAGAAGGATACAACCTGGAAATTGTGGGGCATTCTCTGGGAGCTGCTGTGGCAACCTTGATGGGGGCCATCTTCCTCAACAAAATCCCCGCCCTGCAGAACCCCAACAAGTTTCACATTTGGGCATATGCACCTCCTCCCTGTCTCAATCAAGAAGCTTCCGATGCCATAGACCCATACATTTCCACCATTGTCTGGAACGATGATGTTGTCCCCACTCTCAGCGTTGACAACTATGTCTTTACCTGCCGCATCTTGGCTCACATGAACGAACAAGAACAAGCCTATCGTGGAAAGAAACTGGCCCTCTTTGGTGCCTTGGTTGCTGCTGCCACCACCACATTGGGCTTCCGAAAAGCACCCATGGCCATTTCCGATGATCGATTGGATGAAATGGTACACTATGCCCTCGAATACACAGAATCGCTTCACTCCGAACGGCAAAACGACAATGACAGCAGCAACGGCAAAACCGTTCCTCAAATTCATGTTCCCGGCCAGGTCATTTATCTCTGGGAACGACGTCATTGGAATATGCCCACTGGAGAAATCAATGCAGTCAAGGCACAGGGAAGTACCTTTCTACACTTGCATCTTGTCATACCCACCAAAGACAGCCTCCCAAATCACTTTATGGATTCCTACGAAAGAGGAATGCAACAACTACTCCAGCAAATGGGAGACGAAACAGAACACCGCAGAAGCATCTTTCTCTGGGAGCAAATACCAAAATCTGTCCTCGAATCATGATCGAATCAATCGAATCGGCCAGGATTTCTATTAGGAGGGCCATAGAGTGACAATAGTAAGACCTTTTTAGTACAACAATGTACACCATGAGATAATGGGTTTTGACTAGTACCCCCCGTACGCATCGTTGCCTGTCTTGGTTGCCTCTGACACTGTTTTCGTAGCCGTGAGATCTCGTCTCTGCTTTGCTGAAACAAACAATAAACATAAAGTGATGAAAACTCGAAACAAAAGTGATGACAATCCTCCAGTGAGCAAGCTATCTCTGTAGCAAAGGAGGACAGTACAAGCATGCAAATGTAGTTCTTCTATAGTTGCTTATAGCTCCAGAAGCGTCTGGAACAGGATCTTTACACAACATGGCCTGTCCACCGGAAATAGGTGGTACAGTACGTATTTGACATCTTCAGTGGGGGCAAACCGAAGCCGCCGCAACAGACGAATGCTTGCCTGGCCTCACTACTGGCACCCCTTGGTTTTGCAAATATCAATGGTTCTTCCGTCTTCAGACACCTGGAAGTAGACGTCGAGCTCTGATCCAAAGTCTCCGTTGTTCCGGTAAGCCACCTTTTTCTCCTGTCCGGAGATTTTCTTGGTGAGCGTGACGAAGCCGTTGCGGTATTTGCAGCAAATGCCATCGCCTGGAGGGCAAAGAGGAGAGGTGTGAAATCACAGTCGAACATACCAGAGGCGAGCAAGAGTTGGGGCACGTTATGGCTCAGGCTAGGCCAAACATGCAAAACCACTCACCACCTGCGTCGCGAACGTAGAAGCCGTACACGCCACCTGGTACCAAGTCGACCGGGTTGGATGAAACCTCGCCCGCAATTCCGCCCTTCATCGACAGCATGCTCGTTTCGGAATCGCCGTCTATCAATGCCAAGTCCCAGCTTGTTTCCTGCGACGTTTGATGATGGTGGGAGACAGCGTGAGGTTTAGAGTTGCTAGAGGTCAGGGACAAGGATAGGTTGCATGCGCCAGCTGAACCTACATCCGGAAACATGTCGAGCTTGACATTGACTACCAATTTGCCCATCGTATCGGGGTATAGACCCGGCCAGAGAGTATCGAAAGTCTCGGGATCGCGAGTGTACAGTCGCATATTTCCTTGCGTTGTGATGGCTCCTGGAGTAATATATGTGTCCAAGTCATCAGAGACGGACACGGCACCATCTGCATCGACATGCACTTCCACTGCGTGATACTCGCCGGCGCCATTATTGTGCTTCCAAATACTCTCTCCTGCCATGTTATTGATCGAGATGGATTCGTATCCGTAGTCACAACACAAACCTCTGCAGCAGAGAAAGTGTAGGCGACAAGACAAAGCAGTTTAGCAAAGGTATTCGCAAAAGTGAGTATGTCACGGTGTTCCCAATGGGTCGGTGTGTCGGTGTGCTTCTTGAGCGGTGTCACGTACGTGCTTGCTTTATCGCTAATGTCCAAGCGATAGGTTCCCGCAGGTAAGTGCTCGAAACGCTCGGTGACAGTCACACATGCTTCGTCAGCCTTGTCGTAGGCCTGGAAATACAACTCAGTACTACTTGCTTCATGAAGCAGACGCCAAGACACGTCTTCAGGGAACTTGTCATGCTTCACAGTAACGACGAAGGCACCCGGTCCGTTCTGTTCGAAAGAGGTTTTCATCGCGGACCTCTTGCAGAGTACCTCACTTGGCTTCCTGTAGTCGGTCCATTCGCAGATCTTGGCATCGATCCAAGTCCCTACCGACGAGATCTTGGTACTGGCGCCTCCAAGAGATGGATTATCACAGGTCTTGCCGAAACTGTTGACGGCCACAACATTCCAGTCGTCGTCCAGAACGGGAGAACCGGGGAGAGATTTGCATGTTTGTGCTTGGGGGTTGTCTCCATCCGGGGCCACAACCGTGCACATCTTGTCGTCGCCGACAGCATTGGGGACAGGACAGGCACTACCAGTGACAGACTCCAATGAAATCTGCTGCAAGTTCGAGATACCATCATCGTTGACCCTTGCATTATTCAGCGTACTGACTTCGAAAAGCCCGAACGGCGGTGTATTTGTATTTCGTCGAAGGGGCGCCACGAAAAGGCCGGTATCTCGTCTCCGCTTGCCGTCGACGAGGGCACTCGTTTCCAGTTTCAGAAGCTGTACGTCGGCGTCCTTGGTGTAGTAGTTGAACTCTGGAGGCACCGCTCTTTCGACGACATTCCGTTTGATGTTGGGGTTAGCTGGGAACGAGACTTGCTTGTTTACGAGTGGATCTGTCTCCCAATGCCCACAATTGCCCGCGGTTAGGACAATGTCAGCGGCAATCAGGGTTCCGATGCAATCCCCCCACTTGGCAATGTAAGGATGGCACGTTGCCGGTGGGGTCCGACTCAGCCAGCAAATAGACTCATCAATCCAGCCAAGAGCAGAACTAAGACGAACGTTGACTGCAAAGGAAGAAAGTGTGAGATGACAAAAGAAACAGCCAAGATATAGAGACACGTCGGATCATGCGTCGAACGGAGCACGGACAGGCCGCGGTCCCCAGCCTCCAACCACATGACCATGACAAGCCATTCTTTGGCATGCATAGGTTTCCGCTCTAACGGTGATCGCCAGTCTTCGACATGTTTCCTTCCATTGCTCTTACCTCCCGCAAAATCCGCCTTAGCGCAGCCATTGCCAAATGAAACAACAGCAACCTGCTTTTGCGATTTCTTATCGAGTACTGGACCGCCGCTGTCACCCTGAAAAGGAGGAAAGAACAAAGAGATTGTTGGTTCGTTCGGACCAAGACTTTTCGATAAACCATTGGTAAGACTCCAAACCTACCTGACAAGCATCTTTGCCACCACCTTCCGCTCCGGCGCAAATCATGAGCTTGTCAATGATGACATCATCACCGTACTGATCGTTGCAGGTCTCCCAAGGCACTTTCTGTACAGTGACATCGTACAAGTCCTTTGACATGGCGGTTCCATCCTCCTCGGTCAACCCAAATCCGACAATTTCGAGATCGGACCCATCCTCAGGAACTCTTCTATCTCTATTGAGCTCGACGAGTTCCACCCCCGTGGGTTTGTCCGTAAAGGGTTCGACCAGTGCCGATTCTCTGATGCGCACAATGCGCAAGTCGTTTTCATTTCCATACTCTGCCCCGTATTCTTCGTGCAACCGTGTGTCGACAAGCTCGCGTTTCATGCCTTGCCCGTGCTTGGTGGTCAATAAGTAGAATGTCTTTTGCTGTTTGACTTTGTCCAGCTCTTCAAAGCCACAATGAGCCGCCGTCAGAATGACTGTAGATGTTGATTGGAAGACAGCAGTGAAGGAGTATGAGAAACAATCGTTTGATAGGGTCATGCAAGGAGGCGTCCGTCCAAGCAGAGTCGAATCTAATGGCACCCAAATGATCGAGTACTGTACTTACTATCATCGTGAACAACACTGCCACCACAATTGGCATCTTGCCACAGAGCATAGAAAGGGTACTTGCTCTTGGCCTTTTGCTTGCTGACAATGTCTCCTCCGACAATCTTGACTTCAAAAGGATTGTAAAAGCTGAAATCGAACATGTCACTACCGGTTCCAATATTGAGCGGGACATTGGCAGCGACGCTGTTTCCTCCTGGCTTGGTAACACTGCTTGGGGTGTTTTGGTGAGTGGACATGTGTCCCATTCCGTGGAGAAGGGAAGTTCCTGGAGGGTTGATGGGGCTTTTCTTGTTGGTCTTATCTTCGTCGTCCCATCCAATGGCAGGAGTATCCTCATCTGGAATAGGTGGCTCCGTTTCCGTTGCGGTGGTGACATTAGGTTTGGGCTTGGGTAGTGGTGCTGGTGGAACTCCTTTGTTTGGAAAGCTGGAATTTATGACGGGCTTTTTAGCATCCCCTGACGTTGTAGCGTTCTCTGGGACATCATGGTCTCCTTTGGAAGAGTTGCTTCCGCTTGCTCCTTCTCCATCTTGGAAAAGATTGGCATTGGGATCGGACAGATCCTGGTTGGCTGGATCGTAGGACAGCCCATTGGCATTGCTGCCGATTGCCTTTCGGGAAGAGTTGCTTCCGCTCGCTCCTTCTCCGGCTTGGAATAGATTGGCATTGGGATCAGACAGATCCTGGTTAGCTGGATCGTAGGACAGCCCATTGGCATTGCTTCCAATTGCTTTCGGGAAGAGTTGCTTCCACTTGCTCCTTCTCCGTCTTTGAATTGATTTGCATCCTGGTTGGCGCCACCGCTGGCTTTACTGGCATTCCCAGATTCATTTTCATGGAAAAGCAACTGTCCAGTAGTCCCGTTTCGTGGTCCAAGTCCAAAGTCGAAATATCCATCCTTATCTGATCCAATGGCTTTTCTGGAAAAGTTGGTACTAAAGGCAGCGTCCAATTTGGAAGGATTGAGCGCTTCAGGACGATGACCACCATGAATCAGAAAGTAACTTCCCTGGTGGGGACCACCTGGGCCAGGGGTATTACTAGACCCATGCGAGGTCGAAGTCCCATCCACATCCACATTCAAGTTCAAGTCAAAGCCAAGAACTGACAATGGCCTTGACCATGGCAAACAGAGACCTGCGAACAAGCACAGCACTGAAGCTCCATTCAAGAGTCTTGAAGGTCTCGTTCTTCGCCTTCTTTTTAAACAGGACGGCTCTGCAATTGGCATCCTCATGGTCGTCTCTTTGTTTGTCAACAAAACTGGCTCCTTTTGACTTGGATTTACATGGCTTTTCGTCCCTCACCCCACCACACCCCACGCATTGAGCGGGTTGCCAAAGCTAGAAAGATGTGTTCAAGCATCTTGTGAAACTATTGCGCGAGAGGTTTACTATAGACATTTCAGTACATTTGGATACTTAAGCTAAGTACCACCCGCCAGATGTTCATCTCTAAGTATCTTTCGTCTACTCCAGTCGAACCCTTGTTTCTCACAAACTTCTACTTGTATTAACAGCCGATCCCCGGCCGCGGTTGAGAGTCCGTGGAGCTTTTGTGGTGGTCAGCTACTATTAATAGTAGCTTTCATTCAAAGGCACGAATATCTTACTGCTCCAGGCTAGCCATGGCTTTCAAAATCTTCATGCCAAAAATTCGGAACTGCCGTGATCGAGTTGCTACAGCCATCAGTGATCATTTCGATACCCGATCATTCTAATCATTGAGGATGAACGAGTGACGAGTCCCTATCGATACCTACGGTGGATAGAACGGTTGTAAACGCAAGAAAGTATGGGTCCATCTGCAGCCACTTTGGTGATGTTTTGTCATGTCCATGTTTGTGGTCGACGGTTCGGCAAAGTCATCGACGGAATCACCACGAGCTACCGGTACATAGCTGTGCCAGTAAAACGTAGACTAGTTTTTAGGAAAGCAATCTTGCCATGGCAGTCAGGGAGAAGACGTTGTTTGCACGAGGCACGTGGTATGTAGGCTCGAGAGTAGATCCATTGCTCTAGCTGGTGCAAAATCTATTTTATGCATGCATCGCTTGTATAGTTTTGTACCGTGTTGCTTGCATCTCCTCCATCTCCAATGACTCCATTCATCCGCCTCCGCTTTACAACACTTTGTCAAACAGTTTCTTTCCCATTTCCACACCCAAAAAGAGGGCTGCATTGGCGGGAAAGGCCGTGTCCAGTGTGGGTCGAGCCCTGCATAGAGACCCACAACTCCTCGTTCTCTGGCAATTTTTGAATAGCTCGGGAGTAGCTTCCTACAATTTTGCA
>CAICTM010000503.1:0-62829 GCA_903772945.1 Seminavis robusta | reverse complement strand
GAGGACGCGGAATAACGAGTCAGATCTATTACCTCAAAACGACGGTGCACATTGCAAAATCCGTGGGTATTTCCAAGCTACACGACCCAGCCCTGCTGCATACGGATAAACTACTCCACCGAGACACAGAATACGATGACCTGGGAGTCGAAGACAAGAAGATAGTCTCGGCATCCGCAGAGGAACGGTACTATAGTTATATCTTCTTAAAAAATAGTTCAGCCGAAAAAACCAAGCTTAAACAGAACCTGAGGGACGACTTTGGCAAAGGCACTGATAACTATCCCCACACGTTACTTGAGGTATTACACCTTTTGGAACAAACAACCAAGAGTAAACCCCTCGACAGTCCACTTCCCACCGAAGCTCCTTTGCTCAGAAAGCACAAGGCGGGAGAGGACGGCGTTGTGGAAGAGGAAAAGGCCGCGGAAACGCGAGCTATGATAAAGAAAACTGGAAAGAGAAAGAATGCTTTTCCTGCCACGATAAAGGTCATCCAGCCTCGCACTGTCCTGAAAAAGATAAAGACAAAGATAAAGAAAAAGACAAAGATAAAGACAAAGACGACAATGACAAGTCTAGGTCGAGCAAGCGTAGCGAGTCAAGCACGTCGAGCAAAAAAAGCTCTAGTAGCGTTCAAAGGAGAACCCTAGCTACTTTCAGCAAACTGCAAGATAAAATGACGACAGCATTGACACACCTGGAGGAAGAACAGGAAGATGCCGACTCTGACATCACGCAGTCAGATGAAGAGAAAGTCGAAAAAAGTTTCGTTACGTTCGACGTAACGCTATTCGCGGACGGAAAGAAGACGGAAAACGAAGAAACCGAATCAACAAGGCATAGTCGCCCACACAAAGAGATTGGAACGACATAGATTTGAGAGAGGTCCAGCTACTGAACAACCAGTCCACGTTGGATCTATTCTGTAATAAAGACATGGTTACCGACATCAGGGAAGCCGATCGTCCAATTAAAGTGAAGAGTACCTGAGGCAAGCTGAAGGTCCGGCACACAGCCAAGTTAGCTGCCACAAACAGAGATATGTTCGATGAAAGAGGAATCAGAACATTTTATCTGTTAAGGAATGTCTACAAGAATTGCAACATGTCTATGACTGTCCGAAAGGAATCTACACAGTCATCTAGACGAGGCCTACCGGACGTAGTTACGAAATGAACAGTGAAAGATTACACGTTCATGACCAAGGAAAGATGGGACACGGCACTTGCTGAATACTGCGCCGAAAATTAAGGAAGAGCCTTCAGCAAACACAAGTTAAAGCCAGCATCAAGGGCAGAAGCTGTTGTAAAGCAACTGTCTTTCCATCGATTAAAGATTTCAGATGGCGATTATGAGCAATCAATCGCAAACTGCCCAGCTGACCGTATGAAGAAAATCACCGACACGGCACAAGCACCATATGGGGGCAAGGATTATTGGATGCGATGAAAAGCGCAAACCACTGTACAGAACCGAACGCAGTGGCAGGCAATGCAATGAAAGTGCGAAGAGACTTTTTTGCAATTACACAAGGATGTGTTCCTAACGATGGAATTTTCTTTGTGGCAGGAATTCCATTCCTGTTAACGCTAAGCCGTAAATCGATTTTACAACATCTAGACACCTGCCCAACAGGAAGCTAGAGACCATCCTAGATGCAGTTCAGGAGGTCTATCGATTCTACAAGGCTCGTGGTTTTAGAATCACGACCATTCATGTGGACAATAGAGTTTGAGCCTCTGTCCAACACAATCATGGCAATGCCGGGTGGACCGGTAGTGAACGTTGCCAGTGCTAACGAGCACGTACCCGAGATCGAACGTAGATCCCGGGTAGTCAAGGAAAGGACACGAGCGTCCGGCATAGCCTACCGTTTAGCGCATGCCAAAAAATTAACCGTCAACTTGGTTGTTACAAGTCGTCAAACAGTTGACGTACTTCCAAGTAAGGCGGGGGTCAGCGAGACAATGAGCCCCCTATGATAATGATGGGAGAGTCCTGGACTATAAAAAGCACCTGAGCCTGCAGTTCGGAGACTACTGCCAGGTGCATGAAGAAGACTCGCCCCGTAACAGCATGGTAGACGCACAAAGGCGGCCATCTTGTATGGGAACGAGCGGAAAATAAACAAGGAGGCTACAAATTTATGAGCCTCCGCTCCGGCAAGAAAATTACTCGGATTCATGGGACAAGATCCCAATGCCCGTGACACAGTGATAGCTAGAGTCAATCTATTAGGAAAAGATCAGCCTAAACTACTCGTTTTTACTGATCGAAAAAATAGACCCATTGGTGATGTCGAGATCACAGGAGTGGACGGGGAAGAAAGCAATGACGCACCCCCACTACCAATGATCCAAACCGATGAGGACCTGGACGCGGATGCTGAAACCAATTGACGAAATGGAAGATGATCCCGACGATCCCCAGGACAACGTCAAGACGACGACGAATCGATAGTCACGAACCAATGATGAAATCGGCGTTGAACCGAAAATCGAAACGGAACCGGTTACACAACCTATCGTCGAAACGGTAGAGGAACCGGAACCTACTACGGACCAACAGCCCCTGGAACAGAATCCCAGGAGTGGGTGTTGAAACCCAAGCGGCACCTGAGCAGACGCCAGGAGTGCGCAGGTCTAGTAGAGTGAGGACACAAGCAAAGGAATCGTATATTCCCAGCTTTGATGGAAAGAAGTATGAGACGCCAAACGTCCATACAACTGAACGTGTCTTGCACCCAGATGCACACATGTTCTACACACAGGTAGAAGAAGAACCTGATGTGGTAGCAGCCATCATGACACAGTTGTCATTGAAGGCTGAGACTCAAGGAGTGGAAGGACAAAGCGCACGATGCAGCCTTTGCCGAGATGAAACAGTTACATCTCAGGGATACCTTCCGTCCGAAGAAAATGGAAGAACTCAGCGATATGAACGCAAGAGTATCCTAGAGTCACACCTGTTCCTAAAGTTGAAAAGGAACGGGAAGATCAAAGGCCGAGCGGTTGCAGGAGGCAACAAACAGCGTGACTTCATCTCCAAGGAAGACGCAAGCTCGCCAACAGTGTCGACAGAAGCAGTGCTACTATCCTGCATAATCGACGCTGAAGAGGAAAGGGATGTGGCAGTAATTGACATCCCGAACGCCTTCATCCAGACAAGAGTCGAGGATGAAAAAGATATGGTAATCATTAGAGTAAGAGGAGTACTAGTAGACATGCTGTGTGAAATAGCCCCAGATGTCTACAAACCGTTCGTAACAACGGATAAGAAAGGCAACAAGCAGTTGCTACTGCAATGCTTGAATGCCATCTACGGACTATGGTAGCTAGCCTACTATACTACCGTAAGTTCCGGAAGACGATGGTCCGGAACGGATTTAAGATTAATCCTTACGACCCTGTGTAGCCAACAGAATGGTGCACGGCAAGCAACAAACAGTCTGCTGGCATGTAGACGACTGTAAGCTTAGCCACAAGGACTCGAAGGTTAACGACCAGCTGATCCAAGTGCTTCGTGATGAATACGAAAGCATATTCGAGGACGGCACTGGAGAGATGACGGTGAGCCGAGGAAAGGTCCACACGTATCTTGGTATGACCATAGACTTCACGACGAAGGGTCATGCAACGTACAATGTACAAGTACGTTGATGAAATCCTGGAAGCCTTCGAGAAGGCATCGCCAGAGAAGGGGGCACGAAAACTAGAAGTAGTGCAGCCCGAAAGACCTATTCATAGTAGACGAATCCTGCAAGAAGCTCCCAACGAGCAAGGCAGACACCTTTCACAGCCTGGTGGCTAAAGTGTTATTCGCTACGAAGAGAGCCCGACCAGCACAGGTACGGCGATATCGTTCCTTACGACTAGAGTCAAGGAACCGATAGGCAGGATTGGGATAAACTAGTCCACCTCATGCAGTACATTAGATGTACTAGAAAACTACCATTAGTTTTCAAAGCCGACGGAAGTGGCATATTGAAATGGTATGTTGATGGTTCTTTCGAGTCCATCCAAACATGAGGGGCATACCGGAGGCGGTTTGACCATGGGCACCGGTTACCCATTATCGACTTCGACGAAACAGAAGTTGAACACAGAGAAGCTCAACTGAGAGTGAACTCGTGGCAGTTGATGACCTGATGCCATCGATCCTTGGACGAGGCAGTTCCTTCGGGAGCAAGGCTATGTAGTTAAAGAAACTATAGTTTATCAGGACAACAAGAGTGCCATTCCTTCTAGAGAAGAACGGCAAAGCTTCTAGTAGTAAACGAACGAAGCACATCAACATTAGGTACTTCTTTGTGAGCGACAGAGTCGCAAAGAAGGAGATCAGTGTGGACTGGTGTCCAACTGATGATATGGTTGCGGACTTCTGGACGAAGCCGAACCAAGGTCGACTGTTCAAACAGAACGTGGACAAGTTGATGGGTGTTGTGGAACACTCAGAGCCAGGGCACTCAGAAGGAGGGTCACGGTCGACAAGAAGGTCCGTTCAAAGAAGGAGCGCTAAGCGCAGTAAGTAAGTAAGCATGGTCGACGACTAGGACAAGCTCGACGACCACAGGAGTGTGTTGGGGATTCGCGATTAGGGATCAACCTGTACCTCTGTACTAGAATTTGATGCCAGTAGCAAAACTGGTAACCCACCCACTTTTTCAGTAGTATCTCAATAGCAAGTAAACTAGAGAGCTTAGAGCAACTAACAGTCTCTTCCTCTTCATGATGGCTGGTCGCTTCCTCTTCCGATTGGGTTGATCTTTGTTGTTGCTGTGTCCGGTGCATGTCACTGCTGGCAATGGTGCATTTGGAGGGTATTTTGGGGGTTGCATCTCTGACTTGCCGCATTTTGGAAAATTGTTCACATGGTAAGTGATACCCCAGCTTCATTCGTGCTTTTTCCTGGTCGCCTGCCTGACCACATGTGTTTTCCATTCTTTGTGCGCAGGCAGGCCATCCGGCCTATGTGCAAGACCAGGAGTTAACAACTCCCACCGTGCACTCAGGTTTCTGTCCGTCAGATTCATGAGACTAGACTATCTTTTGAGTTTTTAGAAAGATCACAGACATACGCAGGCTCATACGCACATACATGACCATGTATGTTAGCCCAAAATGTACACAACATCATGAGTGTTGACCAGGGTTCGCTAACCGGTTTTTTCGGTTACAGGTTATTTGCCATTTGGTTACCGGTTGAATGATTTGGTTACTCAACCGGTAACCGGTAACCGTTACCCTAGCAGAACTGGTTACTCAACCAGTAACCAGTAACCAGTACCCCGTCGACTGGTTACCGAACCGGTTACCGAATCGGTTACTCAAATTGCCGTTTTGGTTACCGAATCGGTTACTCAAATTGCCATTTGGTTACCGGTTGTTTGATTTGGTTACTCAACCAGTAACCGGTAACCGGTACCCTAGCAGAACTGGTTACTCAACCAGTAACCAGTAACCGGTACCCTAGCAAAACTGGTTACTGGTTGAGTAACCAGTAACCGGTACCCAACCAAACGGTTAGCAAACCCTGTGTTGACGACTTTTGCAAAAGACTGAAGACTTGTAGGAATGTCCATCGTGCAATAATACTAGTAATATATATCTTGCCTTCTTTTCCTTCGTACTGCCCCCCGAGAACTGGCATCGGAAGCCATTCGCCCACCTGAAACAGGGGTGGGGCAGTAGAGCAGACAACATGCAACGGAATTGATTGGACGTTGGCTTGTGACGTGAGCGACGTGCCCAGGTTTCAATGGCCCTTTGGTTGCGTATGAATGTCGAAAAAAGTCCATAGACCATAGACACCCATGCACTGCCTGAATCCGGCCAATCCCACAGACCGAAAGTACCAGCAATACAGACACAATTAATTAATTATTGTACAACACGACAAGAACACAAGAACAAGCGACATCCTACTGTATCGGTACCGCTACATGTACAATGTACATACGTACCGTACATACGATACCTAAAGTATCCAAAGATCCAAAGAGAGGGGTGAAGGCCATACATGCATCTACGGCCCTCATCAAGTTACTATTACACTGGATTTGAAGAATGCATCTTGAAGTGACACCGGAAGCTGCTGTAATAAAGCTTTAAGCAGACTTTTAAATCCTTGCGTCATTGATTGCAATCTCCCTCATGCATGCCCCCTCCTCCCGCTGGAAGGCGCCAGGTTTTACCCGTTTTGCCTGCTTCGCCAAAAAAGTCGCGATAGTCGCGCTAAAGTCGCGGTAAAAGTCGCGGTATAGTCGTGCGCGACTTTCAGTTGGATCAAAATAGTCGCGATATAGTCGCGGTAAAGTCGCGGTACAACACTAGTTATTTAAAAGCAAAGTCGTTCTAAAGTCGCTCTAAAGTCGCGAAAGTCGTTCTAGTCGCGGTAAAAGTCGCGAAAGTCGCTAAAGTCGCGGTGCGCGACTTAGAACGACTCGCTTTAGAACGACTATTGACTATTGGGAATTCTGAAAATCTGGTGCCTTCCTGGAGATGTATTCTAGTAGCTAGCTAGCTAGCTAGCTGTGTTACTCATATCGGATTTGGCATCATAATGCAGAGAGGGAGCTGAGTTTCCTGTTTGGAGACATCCTTCGCATTCTTTTGTCGGCTCAGTTTTATTAATTGCTTGGAAGTAACAAAAGGAGTTTGCCACCAATCTCTTAAACTTCATCCCTTTTGAAATACCACACCATGGCGAGTGTCTACAACATCCTCGCCATGACGGATTCCGATCCTACTGGCGACGTCCCTTGTGATGGCAATGGCAACCCTGAGGGAACAGCGCCTGGTACCTCAAGCTCTTCCGAGCCCAAGAAGCTCCTGCTCAAATTCCCCCTGGTGGCTTGTCTCATGGCGCTTGCGGCAGTGTACCTGATGGTTCAGGATGCCAGCCACCAAGGCTTTGCCCGCGACTTTGAGAACGTTGCTACCAATATCCAAGACGCCTTCTTCTACGAGAAACATCTCAAGTCGCACGCCCTTCAGAATGCAGCGGCGACTGCCTTGTCTCTGCTTTTGGCCCAGCCTCGTGCCGTTGCCAAGTCCCCCAAGAAACTGATCCGCGTCCTACAAGCTCTCGAGGAAGAAGACCACCAGACCTTTCAAGATCGCATCGCCGCCATGCAGCTGTCTGCCCGCATTGATCGGTTGACCTTGCACCCCCTTGCTACTGACGACGAGGAGGAGGCCCCACCGCTGGAACACACCTGTCCCCAAGGCCATCGGAAGATCCGAGAACATGCCATTCGAGTCCTTCAAAAAAGTGGAGTTCCCGTTACGACAGAGACGTGGGTGCGTCCCGGAGAGACCGGCCTCGATCTCAAGAGTACCGTCTTGTTTCCTATTGCCACGCCCGCACCAGAAGATCATGTCCTCGGGGCAGTCGCTGCCGACATTGTGTGGGCTGACTTTTTCCATCCAGCCACATTCCAGTCTGAAGCCTACGAAGGCATGATCCTGGCTTTTGAGAACACGCTCGGACAAGCGTTCAGTTTTCGTGTCGAGGGAGGCCGCTTGGTCTACTTGGGCAAGAGACTCCAACTCGACAAGTATTTGAAGGACATGGTGGTCGTGTCGAATTTCACGGACTTTGTCCGACCTGGTGGTAACAGCAACACTACACAAGATTTCGGATACTGCGGTTGTCAATTCCGGCTTCGCGTCTATCCCTCGGCTGAAATGTACCAAGCCCATGCAGCCTCGTGGCCTCGCATGCTCATCACGGGCACCATCTTGACCCTTCTTACTCTATTCCTGTCCTTTCTGGCTTATGATCTACATGTTACGATGCGGCATAACACTGTCTCGCAAGAATCCAAGCGATTCTACACCATTGTTGGATCGCTCTTCCCCCGTGTCGTCCTGGACAGAGTGGTACAAGAGGCCGTGGGCGTGGACCAACAGGACGTCGTGGCATCCAACTGGTCCCCCTCAGCCAAGGCAGCGCCCGCAGACAAAAGTGAAGTGGCATTTTCCAAGAAGCACGCTTACCTTGCTGACTGTCATGTTCCCGTTCAAGAAACATCCCAAATAATTTCTGACATCACGAAAACACATCCCATTTATAACCCATTCCCTCACACTACCATCAGCTTCATGGATGTGGTAGGATTCACAAGTTGTAAGTGCTTCCGTGATTGTCCCACTGCGCACGGATTTGCCCCCCCCCCCCTTGATACTAACTTCCAACCTCTGCTCTCAGGGTGTTCGGAGCGTGACCCTGAACAGGTAAGCAGCCCTTGAGGACTTCCTTCTGCTTCGTCGTATCTTTGTCCGTGATTGCTCACCCTTTCACTGCACTGCACAGGTTTTCAAGCTTCTCGAGACTGCTTATCAAGCGTTTGATGAGATTGCCAATCGATTGAATGTCTTCAAAAGTAAGGAAAGAGCGTTTACGTAGACAAAGACCTGCGCCGCCGGGCTCTGCTTCTCACTAACCATACCATCTTGTTCGATTTCTTTTAGTTGAAACAGTGGGGTAAGTGCAATTAGGTCATCATTCGGACGTTTCGAAAGGAGTGGTCCCAGATGCTTACTGCTGTTGACTTTGCACCTCTGTTGCTGCTGCTGCTGCTGCTGCTGCTGCTGCTGCTGTACAGTGACTGCTACGTTGCAGGTGCGTTCAGGAATTGCGTGTCACGCCCATGAAATGGCGGCAAGCGGCTTACACATATTGTCTTTTGCGCTTCAGTGACCGGTGTTCCAGAATTCCAGCAAGAACATTGTTTGATCATGGTCCGCTTTGTCTATGAAGCAATGGTGACCTTTATCCGTTTGGTCAAGGCTCTAGAGGTATCTCTCGGCCCTGGAACCGCAGACCTGTCTATCCGAGCTGGTATCCGTAAGCCCTTCCTTTCACGCAGTTGTGGACTCGTCCTAGCTTGCGTTGCTCACACTTATGAAATTGCTCAACTTCTCCAGACTCTGGACCAGTGATTGCCGGTGTTATTCGACAAAAGGTTTTCCGGTTCCAATTGGTTGGAGACACAATGAATGTGGCCAGCAGAATGGAGACTACAGGAATACCTGGCCGGATCCAGTTGAGCCAGGACTCCGCATCATTGCTTAAAGTCGCTGGCAAAGGAAGCTGGCTTGTCCAAAGAGATGGTAAATTATGCATTTGGATGGATGGAAGGGAATCCTCGTTCAGATCGACATGGTGCTTACTGATCAGTTGTCATTCCCTCCTGTTGCACGTGAAGAGGTCATATCTGTCAAGGGCAAAGGAGCTATGACAACGTACTGGGTCAAGGTTTCTCCAGATGAGGCAAGATTGGTCAATCCCCCCAGCGACAGGTCTACTACGCAAGCAGATATGGATGGAAGCTTCCGGGTACAAGACTATGAATCGAAGGGGGTAAATCACGAGCGTCTCATTGACTGGAACACTGAAGTGTTACTTGATTTGTTACGAAAGGTCGTGGCTCGACGCAGAGCAATCGACCGACGCCATGGGAAGAACCTTGCTCAAGATTATTCCAGAGACACGAGCAAGGTTGAGTACAAAAAGTACGTTGCCCATCGCTCCCTTGTAAACCACGTCGCAGAATCCATTCCGTTTGCTTCCTATGAAGAGGGTCTGGAACAAGAAGACCCCAGCAAGGTCATCCTAGGTCGAAAGGTTGTAGCCCAAGTGCGGGAGTACGTGGAGGAGTGTGCCTCCCTTTACAACGACGTGGCATTCCACAAGTAAGTGAAGGAGATTTTCATTTCCCACGGCTGGCTACACATTATGATGGCTGACAAATCCCTCTCCTTCCTCTCGCGAACTCTCTCGTCATACAGCTATGAGCATGCCTCTCGTACGTAACTTTGTCACATCTTGAAACGCGCACGATTGCTCAATCGCACTTCTGACATGTTTATCTCACCCCCAACACACAGATGTTGTCTTGTCGGCCAACAATCTTCTTGGTCAAATCATCACCCCCGATCAAGGTGGTTTCCAGAAGCTGGAAACGAATGCAAATGGAGGTTCCAAGATATCGCGCGAGTTCCATGACAGAACTTATGGAATTTCCTGCGATCCTCTCATGCACTTCGCAGCTGTCCAGGCAGCAATGATCCACGACGTCGCGCACTTGGGTGTCACGAATAAACAGCTCATGAAGATCAACAAGGTACGCAAGTACTCACAAAGATTAATACTTGTCACCTCCTAAATACTACTTACCCACTTGCATTCGTTGGCTCTCTCTAGGAAATGGCTGCCCGTTACGATGGAAAAAGCATTGCCGAGCAGCACTCGCTGGTCCTTTCCATGCATGTTTTTGCTAACGACAAGTACAAGGACCTTCGAGAAATGCTCTTGGCGAATGACCCAGAAGAAACAAAAAGGTACTACAAGTTCATGATCTCGTCGGTGCTAGCCACTGATATCGCGGACCAAGAATTGAAGGGTATCCGACAAATGCGTTGGGACGATGCCTTTGAAGACGAAAAGACATCAAAGCAAGCCAGGGACCGTCTCCAAATCGACGAATTCTACTTGGGCGAGCTGAACCGCATCGAATGGCATTTCCGCGTCGCAGCATTCGTTTGTGCCATTCTATGGTTTGTCCTTGTTAACGTGGCATACCATTTGACCCCCGATGACCAGATCGTTGTGTTGGAAGGCTGGGAGCGCAAAGCTGAGATCGTCGCCTTTTGTTTCATCGCAGTCTCCTACATGTACAACGCTGTACCATATCTGGTCAAGGTCTTTGACCCACATGCAGAGCCAATGACTGGTGCTGTTGTTGGTGTGGTCGCCATCAAAACTTTTGCACTTGTCACAAACGGAGTCATGGCATTCGGCTGCAAGGTTCCAGTCCTGATAGATCCTGTGTTGGGGACTAGGGTACACTTACTTCGCATGTGCGAGTGGGGTCCCATGGCCTTTTTGATCTACTTCGTATCAGACGGTGTTGATGTGCCGAACAAAGAGCTTGGTTTGAAGTCCAAGTACTTCTTTGCGCTTTGCCAAGGAGTATCCACCTCCATTGGATACCTTTTCCCCTTTGCTCCCAATGCCACTGTTTGGGGGTTCGAGCTTTTCTTTTCAGTGGCGCTGTATCTGACGATCTATCCTCACCTCCAATACAAGCGCAGAGCATTCAGCAAATTGGAAAGAGGCGTTAGTGCGGATGATCAAGAAATCTATGACCGGTCTCAAGAGTCTCTCAAGTTCCTGGAGACGCTTTGGGTCACCTGGTCGAGGGTTGTCTTCTTGTTTTTGCTTGAAGGCTTTGGTCCAATGGTCTCGCCCAAGTTCAACTTTGCTCGCACCGAAGGCTTTGGCGTCGGATGGATGGCTTTCATTGACTGCTATCCGAAAATGCAATATGGTGGGTATACTCGCCTTGGCAACAAGGGCTGCCCCCATGAGATTTGCACTCTCAATGCTAACTTCTCTTTTCCTCTCCTTTCCTTATAATAGTGGACCACATCACGAATCTGCACAAAATAGTTTTTGACACAAGAGCAAGATCAGCAAGGCAACAGAAGGAACAGATTCGATTGAAACAGTTATCCAACAAGAAGGCAACGATTCTGTTTGAATAGTAAGTCACAAGAATGCGGCTGAGAAAGTTGCTTGCATATTATTTGGACTGGGTCTCAATCACTTTCCTGATGTTGCTTTTGTTGAACTACCTATCCGTTTAGCATCATCCAAGCGTCAGATGTGGCACACTGCATGCAACACTGGGGCATTTATATGAAGTACAATGGGCGCCTATTCGAGGAACAATACCGGGCGTATCTGCAGGGCCACACAGAAGATGATCCTCGTCCAGGATGGTACAAGGGAGAGATTTGGTTTTTCGAAAATTACATCAGTGAGTCCATCGTTTCTCTTGTGGTTTCGCATCCCAAGGAGTCAACAGTGTCCTCATGCAATGTTTCCCTTTGTTTTCCCACGATCAGTTCCGTTGGCACGCAAGCTTTGCGACTCTGGCTGTTTTGGGGTGGCCGGGTACGAGTACTTGCGAAGCGCAACTGCCAACTTACATGAATGGAAACTGAAGGGTGAAGAGGTCACTGCCAAGATGATTGAAAGATGTGAGTCAAAGCTAGGCACCAACCGTACTTTTTGGGACAAGCAGTTTGACAACAAGAGAAAGGGCATGAAGAAATCGGGCAATGAAACGTCCTTCACAGATACCGAACCAGAAACGGAGAGTGACTCCCAAGAGGAGGAAGGACGAGAGAGCATGTCGCCTCGTGTCCGCGTACCTCTTTTTGATCTTCATGGACAAGTCCGCAAAAAAGGGGGAGAGTGATTCAAAGCTATAGTTCCTCTCCAATAAGCATATATATCCAATACATGTGTTTGCACACAAAATCAGCTATGATAGAACGACGCGTATGTCCTCTAACCATGAGTTTTTATGCAAACTAGCTAACCAAATATTGCCTGCGGATAGCATGGATTGCTTTTTCGTCTTCGTTAGGCAGGCTAGAAACCATGTTTGAGCCAACTTGACTTGTTTCAATCATCCGGGCCCACCAGAGCCTCAATAGATAATTCCACGTGCTGTGCTGTTGTTGCCATCTCAGTCGCAGGATCTGTGCAAGGAACGAACCTCATGCCAATCCACGATGAGCAGAGCGAAGTCAAGACCATAAGACAGTGGATCTGAAATACGCCCACGGAGGGGCGATTGTGAATGGAAATGGCCGAAGTGGGTGTGTTCATCCATTATTAAAATAACTAGGTAGGACAATACATAGCCACGTTGTAACCCAGCACCCCTTACAACATGTAAAGAGCCACAAACATCCCGAAGCTTTCTTTCTTAATTAATCAAAAAGAGCTAGACAGCTAGATACTAATCTGTTCATGGCTTGCTATGGACCGCTTTTTCTTGTTTGTCTCTCTCGACCTCGCCAATTAGTTCGCTGTCATAAAACATACTTTGTGTACCCAAGCTTATACTCCATATCTATTCTCTTTTCGGCGGAAGAACCATTTCCGTCTTGTTTTGGTGGCGTGATCCACCATCTAAATGTATCTGTTGGTTCATTCATTCGTTCATTATTGAAACACACTCATGGTCATGTTGTTTTGCTGCAGGCCATCATCATTGAGATCTTGTGGTTGTTCCACCAATCCATCTTCTTGTAGTTCCGCCGTGGGCAATTCATCCATGGAATCGTATTCGTCCAATGCTTTTCGAATTTTAGCCGCGGCGGCATGATCTCCCTTTTCCAGTGCAATTTTCAAGGCCCCAGAGAGTTTGTGAATCTCAAAGCCTCGAACAATGTTTTGTTGGACTCGGTTGGACGACTGTTGCAAGGTCGATTTGGCCGCGTACATGGGGAATTTTTGTTGAATGCCTTGCAATGTGAGTGGCAATTTTTCTTTTGACTGAACCGTAATGGGTGCTCGATAGCGGAGAGCCAATGCCAATGCCGTAAATGCCAAGGACGTTTGGGGACTGAATTGGTACAATACGGCTTGCAAACTTTGCAAACTGGGCGTAAAGGTCAAACTGCCAAAATCACGAAGAGTACACGTCAATGCAAAGGGTGCTTGGGTGTTGTCCGTGACCAAGACTTCATCCAATGTGGCCTCGGGGAGCTGTACACGCGACTGTGTCCATTGATGGACTTGCGAAAATGCCACGGTGGAATTGGGCAGTGTCTCTTGGACATAGTCCAAAATATCCTTGGCGATGGCCACTTGCTTGGCAAAAAACATGGGACTTTGCTGCTGCGCGACGAGGGATTCGCAATGATGAATGACCAATTTGGCCAAGACATCGGGTGGCAAAATGGCACCGGCCATGTCGACCCCACTGAGCAATTGAATCATGGTCAAGGCTTCGGCCGAAGTGGCCGCGTAGGCATCTTGAGGGTCATCGGTCACTTGCCATGGTAGATAGCCATCTTGGGCAATGCGGAGCATGACCCAGAATCCAGTCGGTGCCAGGGAGACGCCTTCCAACGAAGCACGACGGCGAATCGATACGGGTAGAATGGGTTCTTCTGCCTCTTCCGGCAAATCTCTGTAGAACAAGGCTGTCGTCTTTGGACGCAAAGAACCACCAATGACAGTTGGACTGCTCCTGGAGAGCCACGCCGTGGCCACATTCACCGCCATGAGACCAGTCACCACCAGAGTGGCCATTTTCTGCTTGACAATCATCATCTTGGTCAATTCTAAAATACGGTACAAAAAATGAAACGAGAATCCTATTTATTGGGAATTCAATCAACACTCAATTGTTGCGATCTTTTGAAGCTTCCAAACGAAATAAAATGATTTGATGGATGGTTGATGGAATTGGTGTCTTGCAGATGGCTCCAAGTATTCGAATAGTAAAAATAAATGCCAATGCCTTCTCAAAGCCAGCAGAATTCGGAAAGGGTAGCATTGTCGTCGACGATGATGGCCCCTTGTCACAGAAGGTTCCCACCCGATCTTCCCATGACACGATAGAACTTGGTGGCGGAAAGAATTTTGGCACCTGGCCTTGCTTCCAGAACATTCTTGGAAGAACGGAGTATCTTTCGCATTATAAGCCGGGAGGGGTGTATAAACACCAGTCAAAGTTCAAAGCCACTGACAAGCCTAAGAATCACACAAATACCCGTCCAGTACGCTACACCCCGGTTTTGCCTTTGATCTGATGGTACCAGTACCAGGAGAAACGATCACGATAGACTATTATTTCTCGACCCATCCTCACTCTTTTCAAGGCGCCTGGTCAGCTCAGAAGAGGCTGGGTAAGTTTCACAACATGAGGTGCAGGGTATCATAGAATTTGTAGATTCGTCCACCCATTCGCTGCTCTTCATGGGTGACTAGCTAGCTAGTAGTCTGTTCAGGCGAACTCGGTACCTGGTAACGAGAACATCCTCTTCGTCAAACTGATCAGAGGCTCTGATAACATATGTTGTGCTCACCTCAAGCGCTTCACCGGTGCAGCGGGAAAGAGTAGGAATTTCGATCTTGACTGGAATCTTTCAACAGGTAGTTGAGACAATTTTGAGACAATTATTACTTTGAATAAATGATTGACAAAAATTTATTTACCGTATCTACCTGCATCCAAAAGCTGTTCCGACTGGTCAGACGCCAAGAGATCTTTCCGACTGTTCTCTGCATGCAAGCCTCACTCCCACTCCCACAACCTCATCGCCGCGCAGCCCAGGTCCACACGAATCTGCCCATAAAAACAACAACAAAGACAACAACAAAGCAACCACAACAACTCTCTCCACCATAATAGATGAGCCTCTTCCTGAGTATTGACCAAACCTGCGGAAAAGTCCAAGCGGGAAGCAAACTGTCGGGGGTATTATCGGTTTATTCCGCGCAACCGATTCGCGCCACCAACCTGACCTTCTGCTTCAAGGGTACCGAGATCACCTCCATTGAACACAACAAAGAAAAATTGCCTTTGGACGAGCGAATCTTTTTCGCAGCTGGTGACTCCCAAAGGGAAAGGAACCAGATAGTCCATGTTGACATACCAGTTCCAAATATATCCAGCATCATTCAGAACAGGAGATTGGTACCTGGATGCCACGAGATTCCCTTTGTCGTTGAGCTGCCACAGAATCTACCATCCACAATGTACATCAATACGGGGCAGGGATACGCCAGAGTTTGCTACTGCCTGAAAGCAGTTTTGGGAGGGGTCGGCACATTTTCTGCCACCAACAGGGCATTGCTACCAGTTCAAGTGATGGCAAACAGTGGGGAACTCAAGGAGGCCAAGCGCGTTGTGCAGCCAAGGACAGCTGAGATCAGTAGATTGCTTCTTTCAAAAGGGGATATCGACTATGGGGCCAAAGTTTTGAATACCAACCTGGAACCTGGGAAAGAGGTCCAGGTCCAAATAGCACTTGTCAATAACAGCCGGGCAAGCCTTGAAGAAGTACAAGTCCAGGTGCAAAAGGTTATCCAGTGGTCTGCACACGGACAATACCGAACCGCCCAGCAGACAATCTCGGAAGCAACATTCCCTGCTCGTCACTTTACAAGGTGCCAAAAGCTTGGCAAGGTGACCATGGCGAAGAAGCTACAAGAGACCAACCGCCACAAAAAGAACTTCAACGATATCCTTCGAGCGTTGCACGAAACGGACGAGACAAGAGGGCGAAGGGGGAACGCTGGATCATGGTGCAGACTACCCATACCTGCAGATACGCACGAGACATTCAGGGGCACAAGCACTGAGATTTCGTACAACCTTCAAGTCACATTGAAAACAAAGGCAGGCTTTTCTAATCCAGAATTCACCGTCCCTTTGAACATCGCTGCGGAGCAACATGATCCATCGTATGACTTTGTTGCTGCGGCTGTTACCATGTCTCGAACTGCTGCATCATGTCCCATTGCCTTCGATGTTCAGCCCATCTGCCAAGACCAAACACCAGAAGAATACCGCTACATTGCCCCTGTCAGTGCGGTTGTTGAGATTCCGAACGGACATTCCAACAGCTATCCCATTGCCTACGCTAGTACTCAGCCCATGAGCACCGGTTACCTTGAGCTATCAGTCCGTCCTGTTTCCAGTTGCCCCTGCTACCAGATTACTGTTTAAGTCTAGCAGCTACTGTAACACATAGACATGATTACTATTTACTAAAATGTAGTGCCCTCTAGCCAGCTACGATGTATGGATCAATTGGATGTGACCATGCATGCATGTGGCTCTGCACATCTCAAAGACAGTGTACCGGTAGAGCCGCAAGTTGTCGAGAATGTGCGTTCGGACTCAAGTGCATGAAGGGGAAACAAACTGCGTGATGGCTTTTGGGTCACCAACAAGGGCAAGCTACTACTAGTAACCGATGCGAGGCCGAGAACAAAGAACTCATTCCAGCTGTTACCAATCCAGATGCAGTATACTCTCAAAGCCCAGGCAAACCCATTTGAGCTGAGCTGAGCTGTGTCTCAGAGTTGTAGCCCCCCCTGTTGATCTGTGCCGTGCCGTGCCGTCCTTGTTTGCAGGCTTCGAACTTCGAACTTCGTACCAGTACGAAAGGCAACTGTGGTACGATAGCGCTTGTTAAAAGTGCATTGAAGTAGTCGAGTCCTGCTTCAACGAAAGGATTTAACACACAATTGAACCAAAGGCGGCCTGAGACGCGGTTCACTTGCTTGATAGACGGAACCGGATACCGGTACTGCCGGTGATCATTCCTCTTTTGCCATGGATGGCGCTCACAAAATAATAAGAAATCATCTCCTCATCGAGAAAGTTCAAAATCTAACAAACAAAACAGAATGAAGCTATACTTTGTAATTGACCAAACAAATGGTGTTGTCCGTGCTGGAGAAAAGCTTTCTGGAAGACTAATCATCCGCTCTATCCAGCCTGTGCGTGCAACTAACATTGCGCTCTACTTCAGAGGCAAAGAATACACCGCAGTTCAGCATAACGAAACAAGGAAGGTTGGCGACAATTATCAGACAGTGAGAGTGACATCCCACGGAAAACACCAATTTTTCCGAATGGACATGCCAGTCCCAAACCTTTCTTCCGTTATTTGGAATGGAAAAACAGTTCGAGGCCAACATGAAGTCCCCTTTGAAATAAAACTGCCTCGGAATCTACCTTCTAGTATGCAGATTGAAGAATATGGGGACAGCGCTACAATTGCATACTGTCTGAGGGCCAAACTCACTGGGTCAGGATTCTTGAAAAACTACCAAGCCACACAATCTGTGAATATTTTGGCAAGAGCCGAGCCAGCTGAGGCATCTCCGTACATCGTGCAACCAACATCCACGACAATTAGATCCTTCGGGTTGGTCAGAAAAGGTGAAATAACATATGGTGCCAAAGTGCCGGTTACGAAGCTGGCACCAGGACAAAAGGCTGAGGCATATGTTGCTTTGATCAACAACAGTGGGAAAAGTGTAAAAGAAGTGAAAGTGGAATTGACGGAGGTTGTCCAATGGTCTGCTCATGGGCACTACAGAACAGTCTACAACCGTCTGTGGACAGAAAGGTTCTCAGAGCAACACTTCACAGGAAGCCAGAAACTGGACAAGGAAAGCTTGAAGAAAAAGCAACACGATGCCAACAGGAAGCAGAAGAGCTATCGCCAAGTGCTGGCTGCCGTGAATGACAATGAAGGATCGTCACGATGCACCATCCTGGTGCCTCAGGGCTCACATGAATCCTTCCGGGGAACGAGTATCAAGGTTTCCCATACCCTTCGTATCAAAATGAGGACTAAATTTGGCGCCACCAATCCTGAATTCAGCGTGCCCATTGATATTGTACAAGAGATTCAGCAGATTCAACCAGCAGTGAATGACAAAGCCAACCACATGGAACAATATCCAATTGCTCACGCAGAGCCAATCCATGATGAAGACCAAATGCTTCACCATTCTTTGAAGCATACTCCCAGCATGAACCCAGACTATACGTCTGGTTTCAACGAATACAATGAGCCTCCAACGAATCCTAACTATCGCGGAATGAGCAAGGCGTCGCGGCGACACATTGCCACTCCGGCGTACCAGGAGTAGCCCTATTGACAAACGCGGCGGTGGACGTCTACTGGTAGGCTGCGCGGAACTCATCGTCCCGCCTGGACACACCCGGGGTGGTGGACCACGTCCCGCGTGACGGGGCCAATTTGATTCAGCTACCGTACCGTACGTACCGTACGGTAGCTCCAATGTACAAAGCAGTTGTAACTAGAATAATGAAACTTGTCTATAGCTTCTATTACCACTGGTTCCATGGTCCTTGTTGCACTTCCGGAGGTACGAGTGTCCACCTGGTACTAGTACTGGTATGAAGCGGTTCAATTATGCTTATGCATAGATGCGATGCACACGTATAATGTTCTCCCTCCAAACAGCCCCACTTCCCGCCGGGAAAGGCCAGCGTGGTGATTGTCACAACAGAGGTGCGGATAGTACCGGTATTAGAGGCAAACGAAGAATCACAAACCTATGATACATGCAAGTCTTAGATTTTTGGAGTCCGCCACAACGTGAAACTCCGTTCTCGTCAAAGCCTGACACCATGGCGTCGAATTTGAATTTCGCTTGTTTTCCCGTCTGATTCAACTTTTTGTCAGTACCTGTTGACTGCAGAAAGCTCCAACCAGTTGGAGACTATTTTGGTTTGCGTTGATGGCGGTGTTCGCTGTCCAGAGATAGTACCGGTAGACTCTCATCTCTCTGCTCATGTCGAATCCATAATTTCTCTGGCGTCCAGTTGGTATAGTACCAATGATGATGCGTTGTGCGCACCACCGCCAACAGACACCCTTTCGACAGGAAATCCCACAGGTGCAAACAGCTCGTATCAGCCAAGCTACCACTCAACAAAACCACAAGGTCATGGTCGAAGCAATGCAGAGACACAGAGATGGCGCCGTTCGCACGCATGTTGGCGCCTACGATGAACATCTGCCGAGCATTGCGCTCAGCCTGTCTTCGTCGTCGTCATCATCTTCTTCGTCTGTCACATCAACCTCGGCGACGATAGACGTTGGATCTTTCCCAAATGCAAAGCCTACCGCTACAACAGCAGCATCAGTCGCCACTCAGCAAAAAAGGTATCCCAGTGCGCCATACTACCCGCCTTACTACGCCTCGCATCATCGAGTAGGGCCCAGCTCCTCTGCGCGCGGAATGGTGCTTGCTTCGCCCCCTCAAAAGACCCCTCCCACGGCACGAGTTCCCAAGCGGGGCCACAACGATATCAACATACGGTCGCCGCCAAAGCTTTTACGGGTCACATCTCTTCCGGCTAGATGCCACGAAAGTAGATTTGCGTTCACTCCGTTTGCTCTGGATGGAAGATATTCAGACCAGGAATTGCAGCAGCTACAAGAGATGCGGTCTCGTTCTGGTGGATACTACCCAAACTACTGTTGCAGCTATCCTCCCCCACCCCACCCCTATCCTATGGCGTCGCACCCAGAATCCTTCATCCACTCGGGATATCGATGTGCTCCTGAAGTCATTGGCCACCCTTCACTGCGCATCTTCAAGTTGAGGCTTCCCATGGAGCACTTGGCACGCTTGGATCGCATCTTGGAGGGATGTGAAGCTCACGCGAAGGAGCTCACAGGAGGATGGCGAACCGAGCTCTATTCTCTGACACAGCAAGACCTTGCTTTGACAGATATTCCAGGAATGATGGACATTGCCATGCCAATTTTGCAATATCTGAGCCGATGCATTTGCGAAGTCTCTCATGCCGAAGCCGTCCGTGTGGATCGGAACCAGCCACATGTCTTGAAGTATGATCAAAACCATACAGGTGAGTGAAGGAATTGTGTCACCCCCATCGTGTTAGCAGGCATGGCGCTTACATAGTGCCTTTCCCCACATCTCCCAGGTGTTGAGCTCCACCATGATCGTTGCGATGTGACGGCTAATCTCATGATGTCGAGAAGCCACACGTACGTGGGAGGGGGGTAAGTCTTCGTGGCTCTGCAAGCAGACAGTCAACGAGTGGTTCCTGTGGGTTCGTTCATCGTCGCCTAATCATGAATCCTTCTCTTCTCGTTTAGGACGTATTTCCCGGAAGCTAACACAGTGGTTCGTCTCAAGTTTGGAGAGTTTTTGCTTCACCCCGGTCAACTTATCCACGGAGGCACTGACATCACCAGAGGCACTCGCTATCTGATGGTATTGTTCGCGCATTTGAAGAAATAGTAACGCTCGCAACAAACATGAAGGAAGCAACATTCAAATTATGCTGTTTTGATGGGCAACTACTGGTACTGACACATGACAAGCTACTGTATGTAGTAAGGATAATGACAACCTTTTTCTTTTGGAAGCTCACAAAGCACTAGCTAGGAGCCTGGTAGCAACCCTGCTACTCCTCGAGGAGTACAGCTATCCAAGAGCTCCACTGGAGAAATTATGTGCGGTTATCCACACGTTCGTTTTCTTGGTTGTTTCCACGGTCAAGTGTTTCCTCGTTCCCCGCGAGGAGGCCTTCGTGAGGCCTTGCGTGCAGGAATCCCGAGGTGAAAATTTCGGTGGTCGTACACTCGTACACCACGTTACCTTACTAGTATCATAGTACCGTGGGTGGCACCGAACTGAGTGGCGACCCTCAGCGAAACCATTGATCCGCCTTCACAAACCTTGTTTCGTGACAATCAAATCAACACTAAACTTCAATAATATGTCGAGTCGCTGGAACGAAGCCAGAGAGCGCAGATACCAATATCAACGACAAGAGAGCTCGAGGCGAGAGGTGCAGATCAAGGTCCCAAAAGATGCTTGCGGTCTCATTGTAGGAAAGGGAGGTCGAAACGTCAAAGAGCTCCAGCGTCATGAAGGTATCCGATACATCAAAGTGGATTTCAGCACTGCCACAGTTAAAATCGTTGGCACTGAGGAAGGCATCGCAGCTGCGCAACGGCGTATCGACCAAGCGGTGTGCATTGCCGTCAACAGTGCTTCATACTTTCCAGAAAGGACTATGACTTGCTTGCAAACTGAAAGTGGAGTCGTCAAAGTCAGATTCAATCATACTGCCTCTTTCAAAGGCGAAAAGAAGTTTGGAGGAGTCCGTTTAGAGCAGTTGGATGTTCATCGTGACTACTATGTGATTCAATCTGTTGGTGACAGCAACAACAACGACGGCGACAAAACCAAAGACTCAGCTATAGTCGATGTAACAGAAATGGACAAGGAAGGGATCATCCCAGGATATAGCTCTGAAATATACACGAAATTTCTGGAGGAGGTATTAAGAGACAACGCGGAAGCCCTGGCTGAGGCTTCGGCTTGCACATCCATCGGAGTGAACTTCGGGTAAGTGCATGGTACTACTTTCTTCCCTGCTGAACACTTCGCCATCCCCATGTCTCTGAGTAAACCTTTAGGAAGACCTTTCTCAGTTCAATTCCCGACGAGGCGCAGGATGTCTCTCTTTGCGTGGAGGACATCAGCGGCTTGAGTTATGGGAAGCAGGGCATTCGTCCAGAGTTCGTACGACACTTTCATTTGTCATGCCGAGACCTGCTGTTGACAGCGGTCCTTGACGACTACGTCCCGATGGAATCTGGGAAGGTCGCTGTCATTCACTGCATAAGCCGACAGACGAAGAAGCGGTACACTATCAAGCTCAAGTATCGCAAGGATGGAGAAGCTGACAATAATGTCTTCGCTGTGATTAAGGAGACTGCGGAAGCGAAGTCGCTTTTTGAAGTGCTAGGAGTCGACGACAGCAGTCGAACGTCCACGAGAGATATTGAGACTGCATTTCAGTGGAAAAGGCAAGCCATTTGTAACCCGCAGACAAAAAGCCATCCGCAATCGGGACAAGCGATGGAGCTCCTAAACGAAGCTCGCAGAATTCTTTCTGATGACAACAGTCGAGCATCATACAGAGCCTTACCCGCTTCGAGAATGATACCGCGGAATCGCTTCGTGTACAGTGATTCGAAAGACAAGAAGGCGGCCTTCCCAGAAATTCTAGAATTCCGGAGCAAGGTCAGGAAGCTGGGGCTGCTGACTTTTCTGGGGATTGCCTCTCGGACTGAGTTTCGCACAACGATCGAGGTCGAGAAGGACGAAGCTGTTGAACTGGCTGTGAGAAAGAAACTCCAGGAAGCATGGGACGGCGATACCTTCAACTTCCAAGAAGGAACCGATGATTGGCTTATCGTTGAGACCGTCAGGTACGATACCCTCCAGATGTTTGCTTCTCAGCATTAAATAAAACTCACGCGTTTGCTCTCTGCACTTCCTTCCCTTGCTTTGAACCAATGACAAGGTATAAGTACAACGAGAAATATAGCAACGGCAAGTTCACGCTCTCAATCGACAAAACGAAGGAGGAACACTTCGGCAAAGTCATGGATGGCGTCAACTTTTCTTTGAAAAGCGATGCCGTCAGTGACGCACTCGACCGTCTAGCAACATTTGGAGACGACCCAGGCACAATTGATGATCTCACACTGTCTCTGCGAAGTCTTCAGGACGAGGCGGAGAAGCTTTCGAATCTTCTTTCTGAGGTCTAAAAGCCCCGGTTCGACGTGGCGCAGCCACTGCAGTAACCCATCCGACCAAGCCCGCGCTTTAATTTGCGCCGGACGGCACTCGTCGTGAAAATCCATATGTCGTATTG
The DNA here is from genome assembly GCA_903772945.1 of Seminavis robusta. NCBI lineage: Eukaryota > Bacillariophyta > Bacillariophyceae > Naviculales > Naviculaceae > Seminavis > Seminavis robusta. Next base: position 39,752 of record CAICTM010000503.1, on the reverse strand, counting down.
GACAGTTTTAAAATAGCAAAGAAAGTCTATCTCACAAGAAGGTGTGTCTCTTGGTGAACATCAGGAGTCCAGTGTAGCGTATTGGTTTGTATCAACATCCTCCCGTGACTGTGACAGTTGTAGCGCGTGGTCTATTGAAATGCGTCCGGTTCTTTCTTGGGAGGTTCATCATCTAGCGGCGGCAGATCTCCAAAGGCGGCTTGTTCAGCCAACGACTGATCAGCGCTGATTCCAGCGTCCTGATCTACCGAAACGACAATGGATTTTCCACCACCGTTCGAAGATAGATTGGTGATTTTCACGTTGTGCTCTTCTCCATCTCCTTTCTCAAGGCCAAGGGAAACGTTGTCGCCCTCTTGCACAAAACCACTGACCAGTGCCTCAGCCATGGTGTCCTCAACGTATCGCTGTACTGCCCTTCGTACCGGGCGTGCTCCGTACACAGATGAGCTCTTGAGAGCTTCCCTAGTAACAATTTCTGGAATGTCTCCACTGACTTGAAGCCTTACACTAACTTCAACATCAGCGCGCTTCACGGCATCTTTCACAAGATTCGCAGCAATCGCCTTCATGTTCTCGTACGTCAATGGGTTGAAGACCACGATCTCATCGATACGATTCAGCAACTCAGGTCTCATAGCTTCTTCCAGCGCCCCTTGCACGATGTCTGATGTTAGATTGATTTCCTCGGCAGCATTGTCGGCTCCCTTGGCAGCTTCCATAATTTCCTTGCTTCCAATGTTAGACGTCATCACGAGGATGTTGTTCTTAAAGTTGACCTTGCGGCCTTTGCCGTCCGTCAATGTTCCTTCGTCCATGATCTAAAGGTCCGTTACATTGCCACGTCAAGAGAAAATTCACACGTTGGTCAGCGCGATCATGGCCTCTCCATCACCAGAGTTCACGAATGCCTGATAAGGGCAAAGATCATAACATCACTCACCTGGAGGAGAAGATTCAAAACATCCTCATGTGCCTTCTCAAGTTCGTCAAACAATATGACGCTGTGTGGCGCTGCAGTACGATGGAATTCGATATCAGAAGCTATCAAGTCCAAATGGGCAACTCGCATCACATCCCCACTTACATCTCCTCACCGCCTCGGTAAGTTGACCGCCCTCTTCATATCCAACATAACCAGGAGGAGCACCAATCAAACGACTCGTGGAGAATCGATCCATGTACTCGCTCATATCGATTCTGATCATATCCTTCTCCTGCCCAAAATACGTCTCTGCCAACGCCTTGCACAATTCCGTTTTTCTGTTGTCAAACACAGCCGTTCTAGTGAGTCACGGCCACAGGAACTATTGCTCGTGTCGTCAGCGTCGTTTTGCTTACCCAACACCGGTAGGCCCACAAAACATGAAACTGGCAACGGGTCGTTTCATGTCTCGCATGCCACTGCGAGCACGACGAATGGATTTGGACACTGACCGGACGGCCGGATATTGTCCCTTGATCCGTTTCTCCAACTCTGCTTCCAAGGTTTGCAGACGAGACTTTTCACCAGTATCGAGTTTGCCCATGGGGATGCCCGTCAGTTCCGATACGACCTCTGTGATGGAATCTTCTGTGACATAAAAGTTCTCCCCCTCTTCGACCATTTTCACCGAGGAGCCTGCTTCATCCAAAAGGTCTAAGAGGAGAGATACGCACTGGGTTGTTAGATGGCCTTTTTGTAATGTCGAAAACAGCAAACAGAAACAGCATCTTTTTGCGCGTACCAATCGCCTTGTCGGGTAGGAAACGATCCGTAATGTATCGACTGCTGAGTTTGGTGGCTGCCATCAATGCCTTGCTGGTGTATTCCACTCCATGATACTCCTCGTACTTGGGAAAGATAGCTGCCAAAATGTCCAAGGTTTCTTCTTCGGTGGGTTCTTGAATCTCGAGCGGTTGGAATCGGCGTTCCAATGCACCATCCTTTTCAATGTAGCGACGATATTCGGGTGTTGTCGTGGCACCGAGAACGCGCAAGTCGCCTCGTGCCAAAGCGGGCTTCATGAGATTGGCCGCATTCATGGCCCCATCACCGCCACCTCCGGTGCCAACCAGATTGTGGATTTCGTCAATGAACAAGATGACGTTGTTGTTGCTAGCTTCTTCAATGAGTTTCTTGACCTTTTTCTCAAAATCTCCACGATTGGACGTTCCCGCCACCAAACTGCTGAGTTCGACATTGATCAAGCGAGCACCGACCAAACAAGCTGGACACGGTGGCAATTCATACCCCATGGCTTCTTCGATCGACTCTGGTTCCTGCCCTGCCTCTTCCTGTTCCTTTCGAGCAAATGGGTTGAGTGAGATTTGTGGTAGCGTGGGGAGCATGTTCTTTATGTTCTTTGCTTCTTCCATTTCTATCAATGGAGCCGCTAAGACTTGGGCCAATGCTTCGGCGACGGCTGTTTTCCCCACACCAGGATCTAATTGGTGGTTGTTGAGAATTGGGGTAGAGTTTTTAAAAACAGACGGTTCGGTCAGTTGCAGCATTGGATATAGCGATGGAATGCACCGTCTCCCCACTTGGTTAGTGCATTGCATTAAAACATCACACAATGTACGTACCTCCAATCAAACAGGGATTATTCTTGCGTCGTCGACCCAAAGTCCGCAAAACGGATCGAATTTCGTCATTTCGTCCAAAGACGGCATCGTACTTTCCCTCCATGGCCAATTGTGTCATGTCGACTCCCACTTCAGCCAATGTATTGGTATTTCCATCTCCACCTCCAATGACGACGGCTTCTCGTTTGACGGTGGTTCCACCTTCGACGGGTGTCATGGGCAGATCATTGACGAGATCGTCACAAAAGTCGAATACTTTGAATCCGGCATCGGTACGACTAATGGATTTGATCTTTTGCAAGACATTGATAATGGGCGAGGCATCGATTTTGCGTCCATTGTTGTATCCCATTAATGCCAACAAGACGTGTTCACTGCGTGTGACTTTGGATTCCATGGATTCGGCAATGGCAAATGCTCGATTCAACAATAGTTTGGATTCGGGAGAAAAGGGCAGTGGTTTGCGTTCTTCGGGGGGTGGGGGAGTCCCCAGGGAGTCACCCGGTGCATAGCGTAGGACTTCGATGGCGGCCGTCTTGACATCATCGGAATCGATATTGTACTTGTTGAGTGTTTTGCGAGCTCGTTCGGGATGACGGACAATACCCGCCAATAAGATTTCTTCGGTGAGGATTGTCATTCCAATTTCATTGCCAATGTCGTGGGACTCCTTGACGGCAGCAATGCAATCATCCGATAAGGTGTCGATTACCATGGACAGGTGGGATGAAGTAGTTTTCCTCTTGTTCTTGGCGGCATTGTTGAGAGAAGGACGTCCCAGAAGATTCTGACGTCCAGTTCCCACAAAGGAAGATCTCGCTGCAGTAGGCGCCACCCGTCGAGACAACTGCGAGGTGGAAAAGGCGGCGACAAAAAAGTCATTGCTACCGATTGCCGCTGCCAAAAGCCAGGCTGTCGCCAGGCTCATGTAACGGGGAGTCATGGTTTGATTCTTGTAGCTAGCTAATTCAGAAGCTCCCAGCAGTTGATTTTTTTTTGCTGATAAAGACTCTACCAATAGGTATGGAATGCTTTCTCTCGCTTCTGACACCATGACATGTCGACATGGAACAACGACGACGATGAGTTGGATACATGTAGCGAGAAGCGACCAGCTTGGAGAGCAAAGATCGTCTGAATGACGTGTTAGAGCACCTATGTGTGACGTCAGACTTCAACTGGTACTAAAAGGCAATATAGTTGTCTAAGGGGTGTTAAGCCTTCATATTTTCAAAATGCATGTGCGCGGTATCCAAGCAAAAGAAAGGAAGCCACACAACCACCGACAAAGCAAGTCCAATAGCAGGAGCCATAGAGGGAGGAGCTGCAGATCTCAATCATTTTAGGTTGAGATTGTTGTCACAGGTTGGAAGGAGAGTAGACACCAGTAGCACTGTGCTTTACTGTACTAGTACCGTATGATAGAATCAGGAAAGTGAGATGCAAGTAGTCCGAGGGTCGAGACCCCAGCAATATCATCATTATCCTGCAGCACCACTTATCCCCACACAACAACCCCGCTATCACGATAACAGTCCAGTCGAATTCTTGATGACTTTGAGAGGCAAAATCTACCTTCTTCTCATTCTGGGTCTGCTATATAACATTATCAGTACCTTGAATTCGGTATTCAAACCAGTCGATACCACACTCTTTCACAATCTCATACAGATACCCACCACTGCCTTTTCCAACAGCCGATTGCCACGCAAGGGAAAAGATCCATTTACTTACAACGTCAAGTACAACAAGGACGAAAACAATCAGAAAGAAGGAGAAGAAGAAGAAGAAAAACCCTTCCAACCAGCGCCATATGATTACTACCAAAAACCGGTTCGAACCGACCAGCATTTGCCCGACCCCACCTTCACCGCGTCCAAAAACCACACCCATCATGACAACCATACCAATAATAATCTGCTCGTCCTCATTATGAGTGCACGCAACAATTTTGAACAACGACAAGCCATTCGCGAGTCATGGGCCAAAGAGTACCCGCACAATATACTATTCGTCATTGGGGGTCCCATCCCGGACGAAGATCCACGAGAGCGAGAGCTATTTTCTAAAAAGTTGTTTCACGAACAAGAACAGCACAATGATCTATTGGATACGCTGTTACCAGAATCCTACCGGGCATTGCCGTATAAACTGGACTATGCCTTGAAATGGATCTATAATAAACAACAACAACCAGCAACAACGAATGAGGAAACCACTTTCTTCCACAACTTGCAGTGGTACGTCAAGGTCGATGACAATGTCGTGGTGAGACTGTACCGACTCCAACGACTAGTGCTGCAGAAATTCAACCCCCATCATCCCATGGTGATTGGAGATATCGTCACGGATGCGGCCAAACAAAAGTTGGGCAAATGGGCCGAAGATCCACGGTATACACCCGACTTTTATCCCCCCTGGCCACGAGGTGCTTCGGGATATGTGGTGAGTCGGCCCGTGGTCGAGTACATTGGTCGGACGACAGGGTTGTACTATTATCAAGGTGAAGATGTCAGTTTTGCCATTTGGTTGGAAGAGGCACATGCTGCGTTTGGCAGTGGTGACTTGACGTGGATTCATTCTCCCGAGTTTGTTTTTGAGGAAGGATGCGATGAGGCGGAATCGCACATCATCACGGGGCATGACATGGTGCCAGCGGAAATCAAACACTGCTTTGAGCAGTTTGGGGACACTGTGGAAGCACACAAGTCGCGGATCTACCGCCAAGAGGGACCCGTCAAGTTGCATAAAAATGTTTCGACATTTGCTGACTATAACAGTGGTGGGCACATGTATGATGATGAATATGGATATGGGTAAGGAAAGGAAGGTCCATGTAAAGGAGCTGTTTTTAAATGAGGAAGGAATGCAACACCCTATAATCTGAGGATCCTGTGTCGAACAGGGAAACAGGCACGAGGGAAAAGTCAGGAAGACTGAGTGACTCGCACTCCGCTTTTGCAATTTTGCACTTGATTCTACTAGCTAGCAGGCGCGCCATCAATTTATCATTCCTGAAACTGCTGGTGCTGATAGCTATAGCTTGGACTAAGAGTAGCATCATCAATGAAATCACCACTTGTTCAAGATAATGGGCAGCGACGATTGATACCACACAGTAGAACGGATTGTTAAAATGGGCTTGAAAGGCAGGGAGGGGTAGCATCTTTCTGAAGGTAGCTACCGTACCGGTACTTCGTACCTCGTACGATGTTCGAAGTCAGCTGTACTTGGGTCCGGTGTCCGGTATGTCGTATAGGATTACCTCAGCCTTGCCAAAGTTGAAGCTGGAGTCCCACACATCGACTTTGACGTAAACTATACGTAATTCTTCATGTCTACTACTGCCAAAGTTGAACCACCTGGATTGAATATCATATGTATGTATAGCTACGAGTAAAAGGCAAGCAAAATTTAAAAGTATAGCACGCTTTCGGCGTGCACAGCGAGTTCTTGGTCTCTTGGGAGGAGGGATGCGATTTCATGCTGCAGCCGCCCAACAGCTGATTGTCGTTCGATAATATAATCCCCATCCACCGAAATCCTACACTTGATGTTTGTCGCAGTCATATCACAATGTCATGGTATCACCAATACGTACGGTACGTTACGTCGACACCAACGTCGTTTTTGGTTGCAGGCAGTCTAATCCAAAAGGCTGTATTCTTCGACACGACTGGTTGCGGGGTTCTTCCAAATGGCGCGTGCAACAACGCCAATGGCCAAAAGGAGAATAGACAAGGCTGCCACCTCGGATCCATATTGGACAACTTCAATCTCTCCATTGGTGTAGGTGTTGACAATCAACTCCTTGGGTTGGCTCAATTCTTTTCCGATAGCATTCTTGGGCAAAAGAAACAAGGGAGAAGAGAGTTAGGGAATTGTATATATTTCCATTGACTCTACCCATGAGAACATTCTTACCAATGCCCACACGAGCACCATGGGGATGACAACATTTGGGAACTTTTTGTCTTTCTCCATGTACAATACCCCACTTGCAACCACGAATGCAACGGCCAGAGTCAGAATGCCAGCGGCAAACTTGACCGCGGCCGATTCTACATGTGCCTGAAGAACGACACTAAAATTGACCAAGGTTGCCGCCACAATCCACCCCAGATGCAGGTCAAAAGGAAATCGAAGAAGCCAGAAATTGTGGCTGACTCGAAGGGATTCGTCACTTTCCGACAGAACGTTCTGCATCGAGACATGAATTCGAATCAAGTAGTACAGAATGCCAACCATCCACATCATGGACATGAGGATCTGCTCCAAGCCAAATGAAACAGTCCACGCAATTTGAAAGGCACAGACCGCAATGTAATTGTGCCCAACACCAAGGAGTACCAGAGGATTGTTGCGGTACGACGGAAACGCCACTTGGGCCACACTCCAAATCAGCTGCATGAGAAAAATCAAACCCCAAATTGCAAAGGCCCAACCAGCGGGAGTCACAATGGTTTGATACTTCGCAGACATGGTGGCATTGTCTGGTAAATGGAACAGAGAGGAGAATCCGTTCACCAACAGGACATTGGCCAAGTAGGCGAGAACATTAAGGATATTCAGGGCCGAAAGCCTGGAAAGAGTTTCGATGAGTGACATGATGCTTCCTTTGAACTTCTTTAGTTTCTTGTTTTTGTTTTATGAGTTCGTTATCAGCCTTGGTCCTACAACTAACTTGTATCGTGAAGCGAAGTCGACAGATGTCATTTCCGAGGTAGGAGAGTCAACGAGACGAATTCGACAAGTGTCTCGAGATCTCAAAGCATCCCTGTCACCTCAGTTTTTGCATCCACCACGTACTCGGATTCTTCACAATTTGAATTTTTCAATTTCTGATCCTCACAATTCTAATTTTGCCGATTTCTCACAATATCATTTTTCAATTTCCGATTCCTCAAACAATTTCATTTTTCAATTTCCGATTTCTCACAATTCAAATTTTTAGTTTCTGATTCCTCACAATTCCAATTTCCAATTTCCAATTCCTCACAATTCCAATTTTTCCGATTCCTCACAATTCCAATTTTTCCGATTTCTCACAATTGTATTTTTTGATTTTAGATTTCTCACAATTCTAATTTTTTCCGATTTCTCACTTTTCAAATTATTTCTGATTTCTCACTTTTCAAATTTTGCCGATTTCTCGCAATTCCATTTTCCCCTGATTTCTCACTTTTCCAAATGTTCCTGATTTCTCACAATTCAAATTTTGCTGATTTCTCACTTTTCCAATTGTTCCTGATTTCTCACAATTCAAATTTTGCTGATTTCTCACAATTCCAATTTTGTCGATTTCTCACAATTCCAATTTTTCCTGATTTCTCATTTTTCCAATTTTCCTGATTTCTCACAATTCAAATTTTCCTGATTTCTCACAATTCCAATCTTTCCACTCACTTTTCCAATTGTATGTTTCAGTTTGCGATTGGATAAAGCTTCGAAGACAGAATGACAGTCAGATAAAAGCTTGTTGCTGGCCCCCATGTTTGAAGCAGCTGATGTCTTCCAGAATTGTGACAAGATGCTCAACCTTGGACACAAAGAAATCGTGCTTCGTAAGTGTAACCCTTGTCTATTCAACTTATCTATCCTTTAGAAGGGTGGCTTTTAAATAACCAACCCATGTCATATTGTTTTTGCAAACCTCTTCTTGAACGATCATTCCTTTCAGCCCATAATCATGTCTTTGAATTCTGAATAGCTGATTCTGAGGAATGTACGGAACAGCGTTACGTGAGCGGCACAATGTCACAGCGCTGGGCGTGACACAAGTCCTTTACCTACCTGCCATCTCCATCCAAATCTGCATTCTTGATCATTGCCCTCGCTGTCGAAGCATTGACCGCAAACTCTCCGTTGATGCTGAAAACATCTTGAATGTTTCTGTAGCTAATGTAGCCACTGCCATCTGTGTCCCAAGCGTTGAATGCAGCCCTTAACTTGTACTCGTCGTCATCGCACATTTCAATGTGGGTTTGCAGAGTCAAGAACTCGGAATAGTCCAGAAAACCATTGCCTAGAGCACGAGAAAGAGAGGAAGGAGGAGAAAAAAGAATGTACCTGATCAGACCAAACAAGTAGCTTGAACAGACTTTCTTCCAAGCAACAACGTTCTCTCACCATCAATATCAAGACTGTCAAAGAGTTGATCTGAACCCGGAAACTCGTCTCTGGATAGCTTGCCATCAATGTTTTGATCCCACGCTCGAAACATCGTATCCAGCATCTCTCTGTCAAACTTTTCCCGAAGGAGATGCGAGGAGATGTAAGCACGAATGGCTTGCTGAAACTTATGCTGTTTGTTGAACTGGCGCAAGCTATGGACGGCCCCCAAGACTACCGGATGAAGATCCGCCTCGAACGAACGGGCCTCTCGCAACCAGTCTGCATTGAACGCGTCGTAGGCTGTTGGACGATCTGCTGGATCGTAGGCCAAAAGTTCCTCAATGCCCTTTCGAACATTTTTGTCGTCATCGTCCAATCCATCCCAACTAATGGGTTCTTGTCGACTGCGACAAATCGTTCGCCCTGTCAAGAGGATATACGCAATGACACCACAAGGATACACATCCAATTTATCGCTGGCTTGGCTAGGAATTCCAGCCTCTGGAGCAGCAAAATTTGACTTGGCTCGTTTCTGCTGAGTAACAATCTCAGTGCCATCACTTGCAGTTCGAGGCACCTTGATGGCATGGTCAAAGAAATTCACGAGAAGTAGGTTGTCATAACTTTGCCCGTGGGGCAGCAGAATATTGGATGGATGCACGGCGCCGTGAATGATACCCTTGGCATGGCAAACATTGAGGCATTCCACTAGTGTCAGGAGAATTTGCGCAACTTGCGGTTTTCCAAATGGTTCTCCGGCCTTGTGACGCCTTGACACAGCTTCGTAGAGGTTGTCGTGTGCCATGCTCTCTGTAACGAGGTAAAAGTATCTTTCGCATTGGAATGATTCGAATATATGTACCAAGTTTGGATGGTTGATAACCTCCTTCAAACTCTTGACCTTCTTCAGGAACGCAGCCTTATCAATACTGCTGCGACTAATGACCTTGACCGATCGCACTTCATCGGTATCCTTATGCGTACACTGGTACGTGCTGCGAAACGAATCCAACTTGGAGTCGAGGGTATAGCACTCGTGAAACGTCAGACCCGTCGGTCCTTCGTGATGAAAGCAGAAGGTGGCATGGTCAATTTCAAGCTTCTCAGAGCAATCTCCCATGGAAGTCGAACTGAGCCGCTCCATGGTGAACTTGTGCGTCTCAAGTTGAGTTGGATAGTAAGTGGATACTCGTACCTACCTACCAAGCCACAAAAGGCAACAGTCAACCAAGAGACGTTGTCGTCGACGTTGCCTCCGGTTTCTCGCAGTGGCTTGGCCTCGGCAAAACCTCCGTTCACCGTTCACCGTACTATTAATAGTACATATTATAAGCTTATATGCTTATATGTACTAGTACCGGTAGATAGAGACATAAGTAGAGACGCCCCTCACGCGGAAAGGATCTTATGATACTAGTATTTGTGACAACTCCCCACTTAGCGACCCTCTTGCCGATGTCCTTATACATTTAGAGGTTAATAGAAGCCAGCGAGAGCTATGAATAATGGAGTGGCGAAATCAATCCCTAGGATGGGAGGAGAAAAAGAGGTCGGCGCAGGCTTGAACACTATTTTATAGAATGGTGTTTTCTACAGGCTGCAGATGAGACATTCCAGTTCTGTTCCATTTGATATTATGAAGATGGAAAGGGCGGATCATGTTTGGAGGGAGGCAATGATTCTGCATCCCTCTAAAACAGCACCACCTTGTCGCGGCACTGTAACTCATACAATCATGGTTGCGCTTTTATACCACTACCGCTAGTACTTGCACATTTTAAATCCCCCGCTTGATACAACACTGTTAAAAAACGTACAACAGCACATTTTGTTGTCTGGACCTCGGACGGTTCACGACCGAGCCACAACCCAGTGCAGACCAAATTAAATACACTGCCGCGATCTTCTTCGGATCATGAACTACCTAGCTTTTTCTTTCGTCCAGCTTTGATTGCTGAAATGGTTCGAGCCAACCAGAGCCGAGCTCATCCATGCTTCTGGCAGTTGTTTCGTCTCTGTATGTGACAGACTCGGAGCCATCGCGGAGTGATCCACTCCCCTTGAGAAGGCCTCTTGCAGCTTTCAACACTACTTCCGACGAAAATTGATTAGAAATCCGCACAGATGATTTCTCGCTGCTGTCTTTTTGCCGAACTTGAACCTCGGCACAAAGAACCTTTTCGTGATCATAAGTGACAGACGAACGCCTAAAAGGCGCATGGACCGGCGTCGACGACAAATCCGTGGACAACCCGCGACTGTAGATTGCTGTCAGTTGGTCAACCTTTGCATTGGCGCCCCACAGTTTGTAGTACTCGACGGCGCGAGATGCATAGCTTTGTACCCAATACGCATCCTGGTTGCATCGATCCAGAAAAGCTGCTGCGCGTTCACATGCAAGGGCAGCATCATTGGGGAACCCCGACCTGATTGCCGTTGCAATTGAAATGTCGAAGGCCTCCCGTACGCTTTCGACGGCCTCCTTCTTCGAGCAGAACCGCCCTTGACGGAGAAAATTCAACGCTTTCTGTTCGGCGTTCAATATGAGCAGCTTTTGAAGACAGTTGATGCCTCCTCGCTGAGTCCATTGTTCCATTTCTTTGATAACTCGATTTGCTACCGCGATGTTCCTTCTTCGTTTCTTGCCTTTGCTATCCATTGCAACCCGCAGAGAAATCAGTCCAAAAAAGAACTGCCGGGCAACGAACAAGTAGTGGGCATTGAATGATTTGCTGACCTTCTGTAATGAAGTTGACAGTTCTTCGGCGCGCTCCATATCGTTGAAGTAGTATGAAAGCTGCATTTGGTAGCTCATGATTGTACTGTTCGTGAACTTCTTTTCCTCGTACTCGGCCTGGCTGATTGCCTCGCCGCATAGTAAAGCGGCGTCCGAGGCTGGTCCTGTCATATTGAGTAAACACTGAAACAAGGGCAAGTAGATTGCCAGCGCCTTCTCTTGTTTGTAATCTTTCATCTGAGCAGAGAACCGCCGCATTTCGTCAACTCCGAAGTTCAAGTCATTCTGTAGCGAAAACCAAACCAGCATGTTAGCACTGCAGATGCCTAGATACTTGACTGTCACTCGGGAGGATGTGATTGAAACGAACTCACCCCACTGTACCAATACAACGTAAGGAATGCCCCCGAGGCTTGAACCGCGTAATCAATGTCACCGTGTTGCATCCCTGCGCTGTGAGCGGCAAGCAGAGGGTTCAAACTCTTCTGCAATGGCTCGACCCAGTGGTTCAACAAGACATACACAAACACCAAGACGCGGCACTCCCACTCCTTTGCTGCCAGCCGCTCTTGCAACAACAACGCGAGTTTCCCGTACCGATAGTTTTCCATTCTATCGCCATTGGGAGAGTTCAGGCTGAAACCATAGAGGGCAAATGCTACTCCCGAGACATCCCCAAGACCGTATTCGAGTGAAATCCGGATCATGCGATTTATGATCAGAAAGAGCTGCATCATCTCCCCCAGATGAAATGCTGAATCCACCAGCACTGGCCAAACAAAAATGCAACCAAGTCGCGTGTAGTCAGTAGTGAATTGTGCGTTGAGAAGCATCATCGAATGAACCGGTTACTTACAGTTCATGATCTTCAGAGCGTACTGCTTCCTGCTATCTTGCAGCAGAGGCAACGCCAGGATAGTTGCATCGTTGTGTTTACTCAGAAGTTTTTGCGTCAAGGATGTGTCCGATTGGACTGCCCGCTGAAAGCGTTTTCCAGTCGTATTCTGCGGAAAGGCTTCCCCCAACCCTTCCAATACCTCATACGCCAACGTCAACGCTTCTTTCAGTTTGCCTTGAACGCCCAGGGACTCTACTTTGGTAACATACAATGGCAGTTTGTCCTCAAAACACTCGGCGTGTTGTAGCGTGCCTTGGATGAGTTTCTCGCTTTCTTCGGTATGCCCGACAGACGCTTCCAATGCGGCCAGTTTCGAATGCATTGTGAGACAAAACCGGTAGTTGGCAACATCTTCCCATGGGTTGTCTCCAAGAAATTGCAGTCCACTCTTGAGATAGTCAATGGCCGGCAGAAACGCGGAAACGCCCATGGCACATTCGGCCGCTTCCAGGTTGACCTTGGCCAACTCTAAACCTTGGCCAGCGTCACTTTTTTGGAACCGGTGAGAGACCTTGTTGAGTTGATCCACCGCCGAGAACAGCATCCACTGCTGACTCTTGGTGGAATCATGAAACATGTACCAAAGAAGCTCTCCAATTACAATGTGCAGGGCATCCCTTTCTTCCCCCTCTTCAATGATGGAGTATACCGCCTCTCGGATTCGGTCGTGCCCGAATTTGTAACCATTTGCTCCCGTCTGATCCAACAAACCCTGTTCCTTGGCGGCTTGCAAGCCCTGCATGACTTTGGACTGATCCTTGACTTGCACCCCCTGCTCAGACAAGAATGGCGTCGCGGTAGCCAATCGCTTCAAGCTGCGGCGCCTCTCTTTGATTCGCTCCTCGGAATGGACTACAATGTATTCCAACACTGTGACATCGAACGAATACCACAGACAGGAAGCAATCTTGAGAATTTGAATCACCGAAGGTGGTAATTGTCGTATCCGTGCCGCCACCATTTCGACGACATTCTCGGAAAGATCGGTAGCTCCCGCAATCAACTCCGTTTCCCACTTCCAGCGGAAGTAGGCAAAATCGAATGTTATCAGTTCCTTGTCCACAAGCTCCTGCAAGAATTGCTTGGAGTAAAACACATTTCCATGCGTCTTGCTCCAGACTACTTGTGACAATGACATTGTCTTTTCTGGCGCCAACTCAAGGGAGTCTGCCACAAACAGGTTGAGATCCCCCAGTGGGAAATCTGACAACTCCAATTCGTACAGTCTTTCCGCTGGCAGGTATTCTTCATTCTTAAGATGGTTGATACACCAAGAAAGAGGATGATTCTCATTCTGTTCAATCTCATGTCCACGGTAGGCGCCAATGATCAATAGGTTGCGAGAGGATCCATCACTGGCAAGGGCCTTCAAAAGCTCCAAGCTAGACTGGTCTGCCCATTGCAAATCATCACAGAACAGAATCACTGGTCCACCCGCACAGGCCGCTCTCACAAATGCCTTGAACTGAAAGTGCAACTCGTGAATTCTCTGCAGCATGCGTGAGGACCCGGTGGATTGTTTTGTCGTCGCACTTATTGTGTTGTTGTTATTGTTCTTTTCTATGGAGGACCGTCGAAAAAAATGGCTGCCTTCTGATGCAGTCTTCTTGGCGGCGTCGTCGTCTTCTTCCTCCATCAGATCCTTGAGATTGGGAATAATATCAAAGAGAACACTACTTTGCTTGTGGTCGTTCACGGCCTTTTGGATGGCCGCAATCCGGTCGCATTCTTCGTGACAATGACGTTTCAAGGAGGCAATCAAATCCCGAAAGGCTCCTACAAATGCGGCGTATGGCTTGCGATTGTGTTCATCAAACTTGCCCTTGATGAATCGAGTAGTAGTTGACTGCGGCAAGGCAAAGGACGCAGTGGAATCTTCCAACTGCAATAAATCGGAACGCGGGCTGCTGTCATTCTGTTGCTGTTGGTGTCTCGTTTGTAGTATGGAACGGCCAAAGTGCGAGACCAACGAAGTCTTGCCATTGCCACTGTAGCCATCGAGGAGGACGAGTCTGGATGTGCCTTCCTCCGCCACTAGATCATAGATTCTCTGGAGCTCTGCCAGCTCCTGATCGCGACCATACAGCTGAGTGGTAGAAAACTGAAGTCTCATTGTGGTGGAACCAGCAGCGGTACCTGGTAGTGGTAGCGATTGGCTTCGATGCTGTGAATGTTGTCGCTGTGCCGTACTGGTATGAAGGCATACACTTTGGAAGAGAGCAACGTGAAGTCAAACAGAGACGCGATGTAGCCACGGGTCCACTGGTCAAAGGAACAAGCGCTTCACTCCTTCTGACAAGAGATGGATCTTGCCAATGCGATCAGGTCTACCTTGCATCCCGTCTGTGATACATGTGCTGATAGCTTGTGGGATTGCTAGCTAGCCATATTGTAGACAAAGGGATTGTAGGTATCTGTGCGCGGAACTTTCTTGGTTCAGCATTCCGAGAGACACTTTGTTCCCCCACCTCCATTACAATGTTCCGTTAAACTATGTTTATATAAAAATAAATGCTGAAGAGGTGGGGTATTATGAAGAGAACCCGTCGATGTTGATGGTTGAGAAGCTGGTGGTGGAGTGACAGTCGCGTCACCAGTATAAGAAGTGTAATCGAGTCGTGTCCTCAAGTCACCTTTCTAAATTCCCTTTATCTCTCTCTGCGTCATCAAATGTGATTGGGGGCGAAAATACATTTTGAAATATAAGCCCATAGCACGAATGATTTCTACTAGGAGTCGTACAGGCTTAAACGGAGAGCACAGGGAAATAAATGGGTGAATTGTGTGGTTCTCTTTGCCTTACTTAATTAACAACGCGAGTAGACAGTAGCACAGCGAACATCAACATTAAAAGCTGGCAGAGATGTAACGATATCCCGGCGTGGTCTAGTTGGTTATCTCTCTATCGGTAGCCAGTTCCAAGTTTGACCAAAAAATACCGGTGGTAGGAGCTGAGCCCATGAACGCAAGAGCCGTTTTGCCTTTCACTATCATGGTCTTGTTGTCTACCCAACAGAAGGCGACAAAATTCGGTTCCAGGTACTAGCTAGTACACGTAACGTGTACTCTGTCTAGCTGTCTAGACCAGCTACATGTGGTTGCTCCCGGTTGCCACTTACTTGACAAGGCCGAAGACTGCCAAGGCCAATCAACAAACGAATTTCCGAATTCTCTTCCATAGAAAACAAAACAGCCTGACAGATATAAAGTGGCCAGGTCGAGACGCAATAGGCTACACAGGCAGGATCAGCTTGTTGCGCTTGTTACTTGTTACTCCTGTTACCATACCGGTAGCAACTGAAATACATGTAGATTAATAGACTATGGTGAAATAGATTATGGTCAGCCGCTGTCATGCTCCCCAAGGCCCCACCCATTTGCTGATTCCGGCCGTCTGACGGTCAACCGTCAACCGGAATCTAGCCTCCACCCATCTACAGATCTACAGATATACAGAGACAACAAAGTAGCTTTTCCTCATAATCTTATAACATCATTCGTAATACATCTATCGCTACCTTTAGTCTCTTCAACAGATGTTATAAGATCCTTCTATACAACGGCACGACGCACCTCTATCGACGAACGAATCCTCGAACGCACCTCTATCGATCGAACGGCACGAACACACCTCTATCGATCGAACGGCACGACGCACCTCTATCGATCGAACGGCACGACGCACCTCTATCGATCGAACGGCACGACGCACCTCTATCCTCGAACGAACCTCTATCCTCGAACGAATCCTCGAACGCACCTCTATCGATCGAACGGCACGAACGCACCTCTATCGATCGAACGGCACGACGCACCTCTATCGATCGAACGGCACGACGCACCTCTATCCTCGAACGAACCTCTATCCTCGAATCCTCGAACTGATACCGCTACCAGCTGATACCGCTACTAGCCAACAAACACCAACACCAACCTACAATACCACTACCCACATATACACCACCTAGACACACAGGCCTTAAACGTCCGACAAAGGAAACTAAATATACCCGTGTCGCCCAACTTCAAATCCAATTCTACCCTCTCCTACAATGACTACCACTACACCAACTGAGGCAATGCCACACCCCATCCTCACACCAATCATTGGCAAACCTGACCAGAGGAAGCTATCCCTCCTCATCTCTCAGGTTCTTGCAAACACCAGAGCTATCTCCAGTGAGGACGGTGATGGCAGATTAGGCCACGCCTACATCATTCTTGGCCAAGCAGCCTACACTGCAGCATCCCAAGGCAACGTTGCATTCGTCGTCCCGATCAAACCAGACAAACCCGTACATGCTGCCAACGCCACCCAAGCACTCATGTACCGCCACGACCAAACCTACAAAAATGAACTGGATGCATGGAAAATATACCACAAAACAGAGGACCAAATCCTCCAGCAGATTTTGAACGCCGTTAACGACACTTACACAAAGGCACTCAAAGATCGCATGTGGGGATACGGCAACAACAGCCCATTTGACATCATCACCCACCTGGTGACCACATACGGTAAAATCACAGAGAATGATCTCCTTGCCAATCGTGAAATCCTCACGCCCTTTGGACTCGCACATCTGTGAGGAACTCTTTTGATATATCGGGACACCTGCATTGCTGTGTGTCGTAGAAGGCACCGGGGATGCCTTATGCAACGCTGTCAGCGCCGTAGTAGCCACTCTACACGCCACTGGCCTATTCATTCATCCCCTCCGAGAATGGAACAAGCCTACACCAGAAAACCGCACCCTCACCCCCTTCAAAGAATTCTTTCGTGATGCCGAAATTGTCCGCCAGACCGAAACCACTGTCAGCGCCGAAGGCTACCACCAACGAGCCAAAGCAACTATCACGGACACCCAAACAGTTATCACCGGGACTTCTACGCTCAACCATCCACAACTGATCGACATAGCCACGATCACCAGGATCCTCCAAGAGTCACTTCGAGAAACCCAAGCAGCAAACGCAACCACAACCACCCCAGCCGAGTCGCCAGCCGGACGCTCCGACAGAGCTAACACCTCGATCGTTGGTCTTACGGCAGCCGAACTCGATGCGATGGGATGGTGCTGGACTCTCGGTTACTGCCATAACCCTGCCCACAACAGTGATACGTGAAACTTCCCAAAGGAGGGCCAAAACATCCAGGCCACCGCACAAAACAATATGGGAGGCAGCTGCGCCCCGCGCTGGAAATCTGACTTCAGCGGGACGCCTACAATACAGTCAATCGTAAAAATTAACCCACGTTCAACAAAGAACAACTCTTCCGCAACACAATAAAGAACACAATTACGGTGCTTAGATAGTGCAAGCCACGCTCTTTTCTAATGTGGATGCTAGTTGTCGCAAACAACGCACCCGCTCCAATCAAATCACAGTCGTAGTAGCAAAAGGAGCCACCATGACATACACCCATGAAGGAGACATTACCATACCACACCTACCAAATGCAGCATGTAGAGCTCACATATTCAAAGAACTCAAACATGGTTCAGGATCTCTCATCTCGCTAGGAAAGCTCTGCGATAGTGGATGCACAGCAACCTTTACCAACACCACGATCAAGGTTTATTACAACGAACAATGCATTATAACGGGCTACCGAACACCCAAGACTGGCCTATGGCACATACCTATAGACAACCCACCCGGTTTCCAACCGATAGATCCAATTCAACAAACAGCTTCGGTCACCATCAAAACGACCCACAACTTCGCCAACGCAGCACACTTTGTTCCCACCAAAGCCCAACAGTTAGCCTTCAGTCACGCTACTCTGGGCCACCCAGCACTCTAAACGCTCCAAACTGCAGTAGACAAGCACTATATAACATGTTTCCCAGGCCTCAACAAAAAAAGCCTCCGCAAATAACCACCCCAATCAAAGGCAAAAACTAAAGGGCACATGGACCAACAACGCAAGGGAACAGACCACAAACCTAAACCTGCGCCAACCAGTTGTACGATTTCCATTGTAATTCCCGCCAGCCCTTACAAAGAGACAACGCACCCAGCGTGCTTCCTGAACCTATGATTGCACGTGACCCAAACGGCCAAATTTACACCGACCAATCGGGACAACTTCCGATTACCTCCAGCCAAGGCATGCAATATAAATTTGTCCTATACAGCTAAGATCCCAATTACATTCACATGGAAACGATGAAAAACCGAACAGCAGGAGAAATTATTTCAGCCTTCAAACGAATCAACGCCGTACTAGTCCAGGCTGGATTTAAACCAGAAATACATCGCCTAGATAACGAATTCTCCAATATTTTAAAAGAAAACTTACACTCCGAAAACATTGACTTACAACTAGCCCCACCCGGCATTCATAGACGCAACGCAGCCGAACGACCCATCCGAACCGCAAAAAACCATCTCATTGCAATATTTTGCGGCTGTGATCCAAACTTCCCAATGCACCTATGGTGCCGACTTATCCCGCAAGCCAACATCTCACTCAACCTTCTTCGAGTCTCCAGAGTAAACCCAAAACTATCTGCGTACGCCCAAGTCCACGGTTTCTTCGACTTCAACCGCAACCCCATGGCTCCACCAGGAACATTCGTACTAGGCCAAGAAAAACCAGGAAATCGAGCATCGTGGGACCCCCATGCGAAAGAATCATGGTACGTTGGACCTGACATGGACTCGTATCGGTGCTATCAAGCCTGGTGCATTGACACCAGAGCCACCCGATAATGGAGTACCGCTCTTAGACTGGTTCCCGCATGTCAAGCCATGCTACCACAAACAAACAGACCTCAGTCATCAAGCACGCAGATGATCTCACACAACGTCATACTTGAAAACCCAAGCCAACCTCCCTTAGCTCGTAACCGTACGTGAAAGTTCAGTGCCACTAGAACCATCCACAAATACTCCACAACAGATTTCCCAACGTCCCACAGACCCCACCACTTCAGAGGGTGCCCAAAAAGACACCCTGGATCCAAAGGGACCCCATCAAACCAAACCAGCAGACTGATTCCCAGACTGGAAGGACCGATGAATTGCCCAAACATCACCACAGCAAACTACCAACACGCAACCAAAAATCCCACGCAGCCAGAAAACAGTCGGCTGCCACTAGGAAAGCCATCGAAAACACACGAAAATCTACGGACCAACACAAAATCACAAACGATCCATTTAAGGCCCCACGATCCAAGCGTAAAAAACGCAACAAACCCGAAGCCATAGGCCCTAAAAGCAATTTATTAGCCCCGACCGTAATGAAGATATTATCCCCAGCCTCGCCCCGTTCAACGTCCGCCAAAGTCTGTGCAGACGCCGTCAAATCTGACACAGGCGATCGGAGAAGCCATCTACCAAGAACTTAGACGAATTTCTGAAGGAGACATATGTGAACAAATGTTTAGTGACAATATTGGTCGATGTTGCCAATGCAACGACGCCCACCCCGACATTGGAACCAACACATGCTAATTCATCACCAAGGACCAGGTTCCACACAATAAAAAACCCGCATATGCTCGACTTGTACCCGAAGACCGCCGACACAAACTAGTGGTCAAGAAACGAGTCCGATGGAACGTCGGGGGAAACCGCATTCAATACGACGGTGAAGTTTAAACAAAAACATCCGATCTAAATACCGTAAAATGCCTACTAAACAGCGTCATATTCACTCCCGATGCCAAATTATGTACTGCAGACATAAAATATTTTTATCTAAACACACAAATGACAGAATATGAATACATTCGGCTTCGTGTAGATGACTCCAGCTGCACTATGCGCCGACTGCACGACCTCATAACTCAAAATCCTAACGGTTACATTCTACGTATGATAAAGGGCATTGTCACTGAGCTACCCAAGCCGGACGTCCTTCTTGCAAACGATTGATCGTCAACGCATTCCTAGATCAAATGGGGCGTGCATCAAACCAAACACTCCCACGGCCTCTTCAAACTCACTACAAGGCCCATAATATTCACACTGGTAGTATATGATTTCGGAATCCAGTAAACTGGCGAAGAACATGCCAAACACCTCATCGACACCAACCAAGCCCAATACAAAATAACAACGGACTGGACCGGAAACCTCTATTTGGTCTCACCTAAACTGTGACTACACCAAAGAACCGTCGACCTCTCCATCCAGGGTACATCACAAAAGCCCCTGGGTTTTTCGAACTCCAAACCCAAACAGAGCCCAAAATACAATACAAATGCAACCTACCGAATATGGAGCCAAGACCCAGCATCACACAAAGCTGACACTACCAATCCTATCCAACAAAAAGACACAAAGCCTCCAAAAATATAGAACCACTCCTATATTATGAAGAGCAGTGGACTCAACCATTCTAGTACCCTTGGCACACTAGCCTCGCCCAGACCAAAGGAACACAGCCACCAAGAGAGCTGCAGCACAACTACTAGACTATTGTTCACCCACCCAGACGCCAAAGTAGATACCATGCAAGCGGCATGTTCCTTCCATACAGTGATGCATCTACCATCTGAAACCGAAGACGCTCTAGATGGCAGGCAACTTCATCCTACTGACTCACTACAACAACCCAAACAATCCCAAACCAAGCGGACAAGCTCCCTCCACACAACGAGCCATCCTAATCATCAAGCTCCAATTCTACCCATTTCGTCGCCTCGCCACGAAGCAGAACTGGCCAGCGCTATACTAACAATGCCAGGAAGACTTGCACAATCCGCACACAACCC
Organism: Seminavis robusta; assembly: GCA_903772945.1. Taxonomy (NCBI): domain Eukaryota; phylum Bacillariophyta; class Bacillariophyceae; order Naviculales; family Naviculaceae; genus Seminavis; species Seminavis robusta. Next base: position 18,703 of record CAICTM010000503.1, on the reverse strand, counting down.
TTAGACGAAATGGGCCACCACAACAACCACCCCGATCCAAACAAGACAACCGAGGTAAAGCCCGTTGGACTCGCCCTAAACACAGTCAAACAAACGACGATCCAAAGCAATCGACATAGCGCTTCTATTGGATCAAGAATCGCATACAACAGGGCCAAAAATTCCTAGTATATTGGCGCCCGGGCAAAGAGAATGATGCTGACTACTTCAGCAAGCATCACCCGACAGCTCACCACATTCTCAAACGCCCACGATATCTCCAGCCCATACCTGAGTAGAGACTGAGGGTGTGCTGATTCCGGCCGTCTGACGGTCAACCGTCAACCGGAATCTAGCCTCCACCCATCTACAGATCTACAGATATACAGAGACAACAAAGTAGCTTTTCCTCATAATCTTATAACATCATTCGTAATACATCTATCGCTACCTTTAGTCTCTTCAACACCATTGACCACCGAATGGCGAAGAGCCTGACAGGCATCATGTACAGCGATACTAGTAGCTACTTTAGGTATAATATTAGGCCGACCGCGGAAACGAAAGCATGTAGCCGCAGGTAAATAACAAGAAACCTTGGCGTAAAGGTCTGACAATTCAAGACACAAGACAGCACTCTGACGTACAGGACAAATCGAAGAAAAATAGCTGTCATGAACGTGACAGCTAAAGACCTGCTGATCGAAGATAGATGGAAAAGAAGCCAAACAGTTAGTTTGGCTGGGGCATATTTTAACCCTGACATATCCAAAGCAATGGGACAAAATCATCCAAAGCGGTTTTGTACTGAAATCACTACTTTGAGGGACCGTAAAACCATCACGATGCTCTTCAAACACGTTTTTTCATTCTGCTTTCGGCCTGTCTATGTGACTGCAAAGAGCAGCTAGCTTCCAAAAGGTGTCGACTTGACTGTAGAGGTAGAAGGTACATGTAAAAGTGGGATACAACAGCCTGACCAGCTACCCACTGAACGTTCGGCAACTGAGTGCCCCATGACCTTATGGGCAACTATCGTAAGCTGAAGGCTGTTATTCCATTGATGCACCAGCTATACACTTACTCTTTATTTCCTGGGACTTTTTCTCTTTTTCCTACAGTAGTTGCATTTCATCAGTCAAACTTGGACAGAATGAAAAGGTGATTTGAGTAATAAAGTGAATGTAAGTGTTAAATACAGTCTTTAGTTCCCCAAGGCTCTTACGAACATTAAAAAATGTTCTATCGTGAGTCAGCGAGAGCTCGGAGAAGTGTTATTCGTGGTCTTGGGCTGATACTAGATACTAGAACATTTGGGTCGCTTGGACAAGTGTTCTAGCTTTACTGGGTCCCTTTTCTTTAAATCTCTGTAAATACAGTTGCAAGGTGCACTTCTACTTCACCCATCATACCACAGAGTTCGGTTCTCACTGCTGACATCATAGTTCCATCTAAAAAGCACCCATGAAGTGCGCATTTAGTATGCATTGAAGCGAATCTAAGAGCAACAAATGAACATTTAGGGGAACAGTTGCACCTGCCGTTGTACTGTCCTGAGTAAAGAACTTCAGTAGTGACGAAACTGTCCTGAGTAAAGAACTTCAGTAGTGACGAATCGACTGGTTCATTCGGAATGACCGAAAGCTGGATATTCTTAGACGAGTACTGGATCGGAGTACTCAGAGTAGCTTGGCAAGTAGTCAAGTGTGGTCTTGCATCTCTAATTAAACTGCCCTTCACCTCCTATACGGTATGACCAGACTACTATTCTTTTGTGCCAGGCTTCCTACAGATTAGGTAATAATGATTTTAAAATTGATACTTACATTGGTACACAATGTCATTGGATCTTCTCAGTTCTTCCGAATATTTATGTTTGTTTTGAGATTGTTTTCATCCCAGTGGAGACGTCTTAGCGCTTTCTTTTTTATAAATTTCTAAAACAATTGGGACATGAGTGTATGGTTCCACAGAGTCATTTATTATCTTAAACTTCTCCTGTTAGCGTGTAAATTATGTCTCCTGACATTAGAACACGATCTCTTTTCATTTCTATCGAAGACACTTGAGGAACACATTAGTCGGTTCTCCTTGGAAAGAATGCGGGACGACGGCCAGACTATACCCCTGGCTTCTGGTTCTTCTGCAATCTTGGATTTGCAAAATGTTCTCAGTGCTTCCAACGTTCGATTTCGTGGTTTTCCATGTGCTTCCGGGGCTCGGCGACTTCTCGGCGACCACTGCGCTCCCCCTTACCGGTTGACACTTGGCACCCAGCCAAAAAAGAGCAGGTTCACACTCCTCACAAAATTCAACACGGCTTGAGCAAACATTTTGCCCCAGCACAAAACCCCACAAACCAACATAAAGCACACACCTCAAAGCACGAAACAATAACATAGTTCACCATGTCTAGCCGACAACAACGCAACACCATCAATGAGGAAGAATCCACTATCTTCCGCTCTGTTCCACGGGCTCCTGCTAGTGTAGGCATGGCACCTCTGCCATCTATTCCTGCTCCGCTTGGTCTGCGGCCTCTTGGAGCGCCAAAGCGAAGTCTTGAGCTCCCCAGCAAACCCACCATGAGCACCAGCGCCGCCGCTCCTTCTAGCCTTACCTGGAAGCTTGACGAAGACAGCATCCCCACAGTCCCTGAGTACCCTCTGGAGCGAACCAACATGACCTGCAACGCCTCCATGAGCCTCGATCAGATCACTCAACGCATCGCCCGTGTCTTGGAAGCCGCGAACCTGCAATGCATGTTCCACGATGACGAAAGCGCCAGCTTCGCCGAAGACGAAGAGATCCTCTCTGGACGAGTCGACTGCACTAGCCAACACTCCGACCTCAAGATTGTCGTTCAACTGTGGCGCAGTCATACCAAGGAAATCATTGTCGAAGTCCAGAGACGGCGCGGTGACGCCATGGCCTTTTCTGCCGTCCGCAAGCCGCTCTTCCGCACACTTCAGAGCAGCACTGGCGCGTTTGCAGCAGGACCCAAGAAGTTCACACCGCCGCCTTTCATTCCCAACAAGAAGTTCCGTGTCTTGCCACCCAGCATGATGGCAGTATAAACAAAAAGCACAGGGAGCTACTACTATTTTGTACATAACCACTAAGGAATCACTCTTTAACTCAAACATCATGTCTTTATCTAGATAGCTAAGGCCGTCTTAGCTCAGCTAACAACAAAGCGAATTTCTTGATACGAACGACGACAGCGGTGTTGAGATCGGCCATGGTGCTAATCGGATTTTCACCAAGCGATTGGTTCGTGAAGGCGCGCTGGGATCTTCGCTTCCATGTAGGTCCCAGCCGTTTAGCTGCCAGTCTTCTCACTGATGATGTTCCAAGGGCATCTTTTTGGTTGGCTATTACGAGCGTGCCGGCGACGCCTAATTAGTCATACAGTTTACGACCACTTTTGGAACAAAAATGTCGCTTATGGAACCAATAGTCTGAACTCACCTCCAGAATTTCTAGGAGCCATCCCCAATCAAAGCCCTTGCTTCCTTTGCCACGATCCCAACACCGTTTTCCTGGACTAAAAGATAAGCCCTCTTCTGTGTGCTGAATTGATTCCCACTAAAGTTGGCCAGGACATTACATCATGTGTAAGTACAGTACGACTGTACTGTTTGCCGCAGGATTCAACCCATGCACGGCTGGGCCGGGCTGGGTGGTACTTGCTATTTTATTAATTAATAGCTATTAATATAGTACACTGTACAGTGGTACCGGTATTGTTGGTTTGATTATTGATGCTTCGCTTTCCCCCGGCCCCCCACCCTTCGTTCTTCCGTTCATGTTACCACCGTGACGCTTCACGGCTTCACGCTTCACGGCCGAGCTCCCACCGACTTCCTGTCACCGATTGAGCTCTGCACTCTGCATTAGATAGCGGCCCTAAGCTGAAAATGGGATTGGATAGTAGTCTACATGGGTGGTATCATTGCACATTGCACTCGAGCCGCTAGCTAGCTACCCAGTACCGATCTTGCCAGCTGGCTCTAGCTCTGGCCTGGCATCCTGCATGTACCAACAAACTTGTGAAGATATCGATCCTTTGGGCTTTGGCTGGCGTACATGCAGTCGAGCCAGAAACTCTGGAAGGAACCTTGCATCAATGCACTGGTTCCGGACCCAAAGGAAGCGGTACATGTACTCTTGCCAAAATTAATGCTATCCGGCTCCAAAGCTCTGAGTGATTTGCCTCGTCCCGCATGATGGCTGAAGAAGATCTTCTGCAGTTTCTCCTGCCTACACACAGCAAGAGTGGGTCTGGTGAATCCGGCATGGGTCTGCTTGGCTGTTTTAACAGCCTGATCCTCCTCCCGCAGCCAGCAGCCAATCTACTACTAGCTAGTACATGTAGCAAGAAACGGGGAGGCTGCTGTGGGAAGATCAAGGTCGAGCACCACCGCTCCAACAACATCACTGGCTCTCTAGCTGGGTCTACGGTAGCTAGCTGGCTAGAGCCTACCGGGATCTAACCAAAACACATGATCAAATCGATTCGATTCGATTCAATCGAATAATATTCAATCGATCATTCAGTCAAAAGATCCATTACTTTTCCTTCGATTTTGATGCCCCAACCATATTCAACAACAACTAACTATGATAGCTAGGTAGAAACCTACAGTATGCAAAGTAAGCAATCAAATCAAACCTCCGTGAACACTTTGACGTCCACAGCTCCTTCCTCTCCAGGCGAAACATCAACCTTGAGTGTGAAAACAACTTTGTCTGCTGCTGCACAACTACTACCCAGCACTGTAATCCGACCCCGCTCAGGATGTAGTAGGCCTTTGCCAGGGAACCAAAACTGCAAGTCTGCTGGCTGTTTGCTTGGGATGCTTGGCTGGATCCATGCTGGAGGCCGCCCAGCCAGCAGCCAATCTACTTGGCTTGCTAATAGCAAGAAACGCACTGGCAGGCTGCTGTAGGAAGCCCAAGGTCGAGCACCACCGCTCCAACAACCTCAGCCTGCGAGAGGCTCTATCCAGCTGCATGTCTAAACCCAGCTAGCTAGCACTGGTAGTACCGGTAGATTTGGATCCACCGGCAGTGCAGCTGGGTGGAACGTGATAGTTCAAAAACAGACGATCAAATCGATTGCTTCAATCGATTGAATCAAGAGATCAATTTGATCCTTTGTTCGATTTGGATCCCCTTGCAAGGAAACAATAACCAACAAGTAACTGCTAGCTAGTCTAGCTAGAGAAACAGAATGCAAAGTAAGCAAACTGCTAGCCACTAGAAAGAAACCTATGTAAAGTAAGCAATCACCTCAAACCTCCGTGAACACTTTGACGTCCACATCTCCTTCCTCTCCAGGCGAAGCAAACATCAGCCTTGAGTATGGAAAATGGCTCTCCATCTTGCAGTGAAAACAACTTTGTCTGCTGCACTACCGGTACTACCCAGCCAGCAATGTAATCCATCCCTGCTCATGATGCAGGCCGTTGCCATGAGAACCAAAACTGCAAGTCTATAGGCAGTGCTGAGTTCCATCAATAAAACGTGCGATTGCAGAAGCTCTGTTTTTTTCCCTTTCAAGTTCGCCACCTGAATCTTTCAGGCAGTGTCTCCCCAGAGCTGGATGTGTCATTGGAATTCTCCGTCACATGCTGGCGCTCCCAAGTCCACTCCATTTCTTCTGGCCATTCATCTGTGTGGATGTCCAAAGCAATGGCAGTGGTAGCATTCAATCCATAAACTGATTCAAGGGGGAAGGTATCCTTGAAACTCAATCAATTCTGCACAAGTGGACACTGGAGCTGATCCATGGAGCGTGTGGCAATCTTCACACCAAAGCACAGCGCAGAGATTTGATGGCACCTGCTCCTGGGAACTGGTTACCATCTAGTCTCAATCAAATGGATGGATTCAACTCATTAGCTGACAAGCTAAGATCATCCAATCCTGTCAGCCAACTCACAAACCAACCTACTGGATCTGCTACTATTACTACATGTGCGACATCTACTACTACCAGCCAAGATGATCATGAAGCAATCGACCCCCAGCCAACTGATCACCAACCTGCCAGGCCACAGTCCGGGAGTGGTGAGTTCAGCGTGGGATCTACTGGCAGCAAGCAATCCAAGCTCAAAGGAGAGAGGCCCAGTGAGTCTATGGTCATTTATAAATAGCTCTTCAAGGTCGCTGAGTAGCCACAATTCACTTGGCACAGTTCCTTGCACCTGGCTTCCACAAAGCCTTGCTCATTCGAGTTGAGCGTTGATTCATTGGGTGCATCCATGTTCTCTGGTGGATGCACTGTCTCTATCCCATTAGACTATGGCCATACCGATTCGATTCCTTCGGGAACTTTCTTTTTCCAACGGGAGGGGCAGGCGATCGAAGTTTTCATGCGAAGGACGAGCATTGATTGATTTGATTGATTGATTCGATTCGATTCGTAAGTGGTAGGCACTGCGGTTGTTGATGGGGGGCAGCTTTGATCTCACTTGACCGCAGAACCAACCATTTCCCTCTTCCCCGAAACTTATGATGAAGTCGTTCGTTTGTTGCCTATTGCTCCTTGCACTTGCAGGTATGCACACAAGCCTTGTCCTGGCTACCGATACCAACCACGATGACACTGATCAAGATGACGTGAGCCTCTCGGCCGAATGCGCCGCGGTTGTGTTAACCTCTGGTGGCGCAATCGGCGGATTGACAGCCCCCTTTGTTGTTCCTCAGTTGCTCGCGCTGCTTGGATTTACCTCCACCGGAGTTGCCGCAGGTTCTTTTGCCTCTTGGTGGCAGTCTACCATTCCAGTGATCGCGAAGGGAAGCTTGTTTGCAACGCTGCAATCCATTGCAATGGGCGGAGCAGGCCACTACAGCACTATTGTTATTGGAAGCACTCTGGGAGGGAGTGTCTCAGCTCAGTACCTGCAAGAATTTTGTTTCAAAGTAGACGAAGAGGTGAAATCAAAAACAGAAATGGGGAGACTCATTACTCAAAACTTGGCATTGGTGAGCAGTGCAGGAGTGGCAGCAAAATGGACAAAAGAAAAGGCAGGTGCTGCGTTGGATTGGACAATGGAAAATGCTAGCGAGCTAGCAAAAGATGAAACAGTTGCCAAGGTCATTGAGAGCACTGGAAAAGTTGCTGCTGCTGCAAAAGAAAAGGCAGGCGCTGCATTGGATTGGACAATGGAAAATGCTTGGGAGCTATCGAAAGATGAAACAGTTGCCAAGGCGTTGGATTGGACAATGGAAAATGCGAAGAAGCTATCAGAAGATGAAAAAGTTGCCAAGGTGGTTGAGAGCACTGGAAAAGTTGCCACTGCTGCAAAAGCAACGGCACAAGCAGCTGCGAGCTGGACAAAACAATGGGCCACGGAAATGGCTCGAGAGAAGGCGCAGGAATGGGCCAAGGAAGAAAATCCCACGTACAACAGATGGGGAAAAGCCTTCAATGACTTGCTTGCTTGATCCAGATACAACTGCGACTGTAGACATGAGTTATTTAGTGTCGCCGATGGGCCATTCCCCTATTGCAATCCTCGCTTTTTTGTTTTCTAATCGTCTTAGTTGCAACCTTTTTACTCCCTTTTGCACCAAGCAATGCAACAGAGTCGAGTGACAGGCAAGTCCTCAAAGTCTGGTGCGCCGCTACCGGTAGCTAGCCCTGTTCCTTTACCGTAGCGGTATCGGTAGCGTACCAGGTACCGGTACCAGTACCCGTACGGTACCGGTGTAGCTTGCAAGGCGCCTTAATCCACCATGCATGGCAAGCGGCATTGCCGGATTGCCAGGGCACTTTTCACTGGATCTTTGGAACTCCTTCTCCAACTCCGACTTCCGAGTTGGATGCAATCTACCGTATCTTTCTTTCAGGTCCAAGCAAGAAGCTCTGTCTGCTACCGGTATGCTGCTTCTACTATTTCATCGTCCGATATTAATAGAACTAACTCCAGCAGATATATCTTGATCAGCATTCACTTGGAACCATGACCGAGACGAATCCTGCCCTGAGAGGCACAGATCCCTCTTCTGCCGAAGCTGCTGGAACCGCCGCTCTGTTGCAGGCTTTGGTGCCCATGGTGATCCCCCTCATTTGCAAACAAGTCAGTCAGTCTATGATTGATGATCCGGGACAAACGGTTCTTTTGAACGAAGAGCCGCTCAAGGAAGGCGACAAGGCCCCGGTTTTGCAGGATATTCAGCTCAAGTTGACGAGCATGGCATTGGTAGACCCTGACACGCTCAAGAGTGATATGGAGAAAATGCCCAAGTTTGCATGGCCAGAAGCAAATCGTTATGCCCACTTGATGAAGAATCAACGCATGACCGTCTTGGATATCAGCGCCTTGACGCTGACCATTCTGTTGGGCAAAGGAATTGAATTTGCATTTCCTACTGTCAGTACGTTTGGCAAAAAGATCAATCTAGAAGTGGGCTGTGGAGGAAAGAACATTGGAGACGATGCTTATTTTGAGTTGCACATTCCCAAACTGCGTCTCTGGATTGTCCTCAACGAGCAGATTATCCAACCGCCATCCACCAAAAAGCATGTCTACACCAAAGTCTATGCTGCCCTCCTGGGAAGACCCAACCTAACACCCCATGTCCACATCAATGCCGACCGAGGCAAGGGTGACTTTTTTGAGATGGATCTAGCGGAAGAAGGATCGTTAGATGAGGTTGTGGAAAACGTGTTGATGGCATTTGGTCCCAGTGAGTACAAGGAAGAGGCTGAAAAGGACAAGAAAAAGACCAAGGATAGTTGGGTGGGCAATGCCCTTGGGAAACAGATCCGAAAACTATTGGACAAGTTTGTTGGGTTGAACGAAAACAAGCCCTACGAACTCGACATGACAGAGTCCATTACCGATTCCGTGGAGGGCAAACCACGCCAAGTGGCGGACATTGAAGCCGACCTCGAACGCATTCAACAAGAACTAGAGATTGCCAAGAAATATTATCAGGAACATCCGGATGAAGTCAAGGTTGCCAAAGATGATGAGAAAAAGGAGTCGAATTAAAGTAGACGGAACAGATGAAGAAAGGAGAATAAGATGATTGGATCTTCTTATTGGATTTTATGGACTCTTGCGCCAAGGTTGCTCAAGAGTGATCACCGTAGACATTCTGCACGGTAAACTAGCTTAACTCTCGAATCTAGCTTGCCGGCATGGAGCAACGACTTTCCTTGTATCATTTGTTTGCACTGATTGTTTCGGCGAACTCTAGCTAGCTGAGGGAAGAGAAACGCCGTGACGGACCCCAAACAAGGTAGGAACAGTCGGATTGCCTTCCGCAAAGAAAAGGTATGGCGGAAGTGTAGTGTAATAGGGAGCCCCCCAACTCATACCAGAAGTCTGGTGCTTTCATTGGCAGGCAGTTGTTCGTCTAGGCTGCTTGTTCCGTCCACTTCCTGAGGTCCTTCAGTTTGATCACCAGCAGCAGAGCCATAAAGCAACAGTTGCTGTTGTTTCCACAAATCACGCCGTTTTAGCAAGTCCACCGGGCTCAGGGCATCGTCGCCTGCACTCCTAGAAGTGAGATGTTTGAGTGCCTCCTCTCTTTGATTCTCCTCCTCATCGTCGCCGGAGTCGTCTTCCTCCTCCTCATCGTACCAGCGCTGCCGTTGCCGATAAGGCGAAACACAAAAGTGTCCACTTATGTTCAGCTCCTTCACACCCTTCTTTAAAAACGAAATGGACTCACGAGCTGCTGTACCATCAAATGATGTGATACGGTCTTCGATACTAACCAGGGAAACTTCGTCCAGCGATCTACCGGACTCGGGGTGATCCAGTGAATAGTCATCCATCGATGCGGAACCATACGATCTGTCGCCAGGAGTGTTTGGAGCAGCAGGGGTCGTTGCCATTGCAGACGCCGCATAATGCGCGAGATCGGCCTCCATCTTGTCCTGATCCTGTGGCAAATATTGCGCCAGCAAGCAGAGTTGGAGGGCACTGACAAGCCAAAAGGCCGTCAGTGTAATGTTGAAACTCGCTTGTCGTGACAAATCAAAGGTGGAACCCAAGAGAGTGATAAATGAAGGACCCACACCGCGAGCAAAATTGATGATTAGATTGGCGGCTGTGAGACTCGCTCCTCGCGTTTCCGGTGGATTCACATTGATCAGACAGGGTCGAACATTGACGGATGGCAGATTGGCGATACATCCTGCCATGAAGGAGTACGTCATGGCCCAATACCCATGCGCATTGGTTGTGTGTCCATTGAGTAGAGCCAGATAGGGAAATATACCCAGAATGGTGGTCCCCGCCATGAACAGAGGAAGAAACGACCGTCTGAATGCCTGCACTGCAGCACCCATGGCTCCTCCGACAATACCGCCCGCGGCACATCCAATTCCAAACACCAGCACAATAAATGTCGCATCCGTGACACTAAATCCTCGTTCTTGACTCAAATAATCATTCAAGAATACAAAAATGATCCCCCAAGGGATATTGGTGAAGAATCCTTGAATAATAATGATTCGATTGGATCGATTGTTGCGCATGGCATTCCAAAATCCTTCCCACGTCAGTTTCCGGTCGTATCGTTTTCCTTGCTTGAGCATGTCTTGCAGCACTTTTTCTTTGCCACCGCGCACGGGTTCTTGCACCAAGAGAGCGACACACAATCCCAGCACGACCGTGGCGACACTACTCACATAAAAGGCATGTTGCCATCCCTTTTCATTAGCAATCGTCCCGGCGTAGACTTGTCCCAATATAATTCCCAACCCCATCATGGCGGTTAATCCACTACTGGCGGCATTGCGTTCTTCCGTGGCAAATAGGTCCCCCATGAGGGAGAATGCCACACTGACACTGGCACTCATGAATCCACCGGAAAAGAATCGTGCCAATAATAGATAGGGATACGTCGGACTGAGACCCGTGGCGGCACTGGCCATGGCACCTCCCATGGCGGTTGCCACAAATAGTATTTTGCGCGGATACAAATCCGTGAGAATCCCAATAAATGCCGATAATGGAAAACTACAGACACCAGTGGCCAATGCGAGAAAGGATCCCAGGTAAAGGTCGCGTTCATTTTCGTTCATGTGATAGAATTTGGCGACTTGTGTCAGATTGGGCGCCATGACATTGTTGGGTGACCAAATGGCCATGAAACACAATCCGAGTAATAAGGATTGGGCATGTACCGTTTCGTGAATGGAAATGGATCTGGCACTGGTACTAGCGTTGTCGGCTGCTTTGCGGGATGATTTTCGTTTTCGTGACGACGGTTTGCGCTGGGTTGTCATGGCAGTGTTGGTGTGATAGAGGACGGGTGGTGATTTGAGTGGAGACACTAGATCGGTGGGCGTCTTGGGCGCAGATTGTCGTGTCGTCCTGGATGGAGAGGGTGGTGGCGACATGGTGATATCACTACTTTCGCGGTTGTTGCTGATGGGTATCGGTATTGTTGTACTACATGTTGTACCTTGCGCATGATGATATCGACTGGAATCGGAGCTTTCAGTAGTGGTAGTGCTGGTAGTAGTTGTCGTAGTTACGACCATGGACAATGGAATTTGTGCGGATAGCTCTTGTTGTTGTTTGACGAATGAATTTCGTACGGGTCGGGGTGACGACGGCAAGATTTCCCAATCGGGAGGTTGCTGTTCGGCTTTTTGGAACGTGACTTGTTGTTCTCCCGTATAGAGGATATTGTAAAAAGGAGCTGGATCGGGTGGTGGCGGCGGGTTAAACACGGGTCTCCCATATGCTGGATATTTTCGTTGGACACGACTTCCAAAGACTGTGCGTCTGCCAGCTTGAATATTGTTGTTATTATTGTTTTCAGTTTGATGTTGCATAATCAAATTGGAGGGAGGAGATACCGACATGCGTTGTTGTTTGTCAGTGAGTGGTGAATTGCTGAGGAGTTTGGTGGTTGCGCCATTGAGAATCTGTGAGACTCCTCCTCCTGCTGCTCGTTTGTACTGTTGGTACGTAGCGTGGTTGGCAACGTTGCTAGTGGGTACAGTGTCGACGGATTGTGGGATCACAGGCGGGAAATCCTCCGATTGTAGACTGCGATTGCTCATGCAAAGTGGATCTTGGGAAGAACTGGCACCACTGACATTGCCACTACTGTTATGGATCATGCCTCGATTATCGACTAATCGAGTGGACGCAGAAGACATGCTGTTATGGAGGTTTCGATGATTGAGCGGTCTTCCATTGTGATTCGTGTGCTGATGATTGTTGTTGTTGTTGGCAGTGTGATGAGGGCGATGGCTGAAATTGGTTTTGATGGGAGTCCGATTTCCATCGGAGGATCGTTTCCGTGTGGCAAATGTGGGCGTCAGGCTTTCATAGGAAAATACTCCTTCATTGTCTTCGTCTTCGCCGTGATTGCTTTGGTAGTTTTGACTGCCCAAACTCGGAAGCTGCAAGGCTTGACCCAACAAACTCTCCGCTTGGGCTCGCCCTCCTCGACAATGCATATCCTCGTTCTCACCAAGCTTTCTTCGTTCCGCCGCTGACACTACGGCAGGGGGCATGGTACTGTATACTTGTTGTTAGATGCTACAAGTATGTGTGGGACTTTGGTGGCTACTAGCTAGTAGCTCTCGTAGCTGGGTCGATGCTGTGATAGGAGGACAAGAGCTGCTGCAGTTTGCCGGATCCAATGAATGAGAGTGGGGGTTGGGTTTGGCAGCTGTTTGGCCTCATCACTTGATTGATCGGAACGAACTGTGAGGCTCGGAAGCTCGGTACAAAACGGCACGGAAGGTGCAAGGCAAGAATTAATTGACGGTCCCCCGAGCCCCGAACTACGTCATTGGTTATAAGGTTAGCGCTAACGAAAAAACTTGAGTTACCAAACGGGACTTGCCTTGGTCTTGTAACCGCCAGTCACACTCTTTCAGCAGCAGGCACCTCGCAACAGAAGACCAGCATCAACACATCAACGCCACCAAAACCCAAGAAGAAGCCGACAAAGAAAGTCCCGCTGCTCACGACCGACTATAGCTACTCACTACTAGCTAGCAGACGACAACCCACAAACAACAGTAGCAACACGAACCAAAGGTAGTAACAACAACAACAAGATGACCATCGTGTACGCCCTCGTTTCGAGGGAAAAGACAGTCCTTGCCGAATACACGGCTCAAAGCGCCACTGGCAACTTTCCTACCGTCACACGAGTCTTGTTGTCCAAGATTCCATCGGAAGATGGTCGTCAAACATATGTCTATGATGACTTTCTCTTTCATTACGTTGTAGAAGCGGGAATCTGTTTTCTCTGCATGTCGGACGAACTCAACAAACACCGCATCCCCTACGCCTTTTTGAACGACATGAAAGACCGCTTCTTTGGAACCTACGGACGCGACGACCCGCAGCATGCCATTGCCTTTGCTTATAATGATGAATTCGCCCGTGTCATTCAAGAACGCATGGATTTCTTCAATTCCGAAGAAGCCGATCGAACCATTGATAGTCTGGGTGCCGTCAAGAGTCAAATTGACGATGTCAAGGGAGTCATGGTGCAAAACATTGAACGAGTCTTGGAACGAGGAGAAAAGTTGGAATTGTTGGTCGAACGCACCGATCGACTCAACCAGCAAGCCTTTCGATTCGAAGCGTCCAGTCGTAGTCTACGACGAACCATGTACTGGAAACAGATACGTTGTCGTATCATGATGGGACTCGGTGCCGCCTTTTTGATCTTTGTCCTTTCGGCTACTGCCTGTGGTGGATTGGATTTCCACCGATGCCGTCGTCATTGATGATGGATCTCATCACACGCATCACACAAACAACTAACCAAAAGCACCAGAGAGGCGAGCGAAAGATCGGTTTTCTCTTCTTTCTTTTGGGGGGCTGTGACCAGAGGCACAGCCGACGAGCCAAATCCAGTCTAACAACAATCAGCAGCAGTAATGCAGATCCTTGCATCCATGTTTGTTTCATTCCATTCATCCTTAATAAAGTACATAATTGGCAAATTTGAACCCGACGTCTACATTGTTGTGCGTGGAAGACGACGTCGACAGGAAAATCATAGCTCGATTTCTTCTTTTCGCTTGCTAGCCAGCTGCGATACTATTAGTTGGGCACATCCTGGTTTGACTCGACTCACGTCCTGAACCATGCTGTGTTCCCTCACGAAGTCAGGGGTTTCGAAAACTAAAGGCAACTGTCACTCTCCATTTTCCAGAAGGCATTGAATCGATCCCTCATCAGCACAATTACTTATCCGGTGCTGGAACCGTCTGTATCACGAGGGCTGTCTCAACAGAATGGAGAAGTGCAGCTCAAGAAGCCTTCTTTTGACCAGACGATTCGATTCGATTCGATTCATTCGGTTTTCTTTGTCCTTGCTCGTTCAATTCTGCTGGCTCGGTTCGTCGTAACCAACCATGCTTCAGAGTAAGTTGAACCGCAAGGAATCGCTTGAACATGCAAATTTTTATTACTTCCTTTAGTACTAGCTAGAACTGTCCTAAGCCCTAGCATATAGAGATGGTTCAATCCCACTTCTCAAGAGATATGACATACAGATCAACTTGACTGGATGATTCTGGGGGTGGACCAGTATCTTCCTTCGCGTTTTCTGCTGCCTTTTGATATCCCATCGCCATGCGTTTCAGCACCTCAACCTCATCCATGAAGCCCCGAACAACCCAGCTATCAACCCGTAGTTTCTCTGCAGATATGATGCATGTCTCTTCTCCCTCCATTTCAGCCACATTCCAGAGACCTCTGGTACGATCTGGAGCCCGAGACACAATGCGACAGTGTTCTCCAAAGCCAACTGATGCAAAGGGCTCTAGTGTGATGACTTCATCACCACGGCGAAATTCCCCCTTTTTGCGGCACAATTTCCAATGCACTTGCTGCCAGTGCTTCTGCTGACATTCCTTGGAGCAATAGTACGTGACACGGCAACGCCCACAAACTCCCATTTCATGAATGGACTTTTCTTGTGAGCCACAACAGTCACACTGGTCCCCAGGAATCGCAGACACAGCTTTCACAAATTTGTTGGAGTCCCACTTTGCAATGAGAAACATAGAACAACTGGCTTCCGCGGTGATTCGAAGCACCATGAGGAATTCGCCTGCTGTTTTGGGAGCTATTTTGAGATCTGCATCGTCATACAGAATGGGCAGCACACATGCGTTGTCCTCATCTTTGGCTGAATCCCAAACAGCAATTAACCTGGATAGAGCTTGGAGATACTTGTCAACATTATGCTCCAACTTGAACTTGATGAATCCATTGATAGCAATGGCATGAGCAACAAAGAATGCAGGTTCTGTTTCTGACCGGATGATTCCCCTCAAGAAATTTTTGTCAGTATCTGTTACTGGTACAGGTTTGCCATATTCCCACTGTTGTAGCTTGCCGTACATGTGCCCGTAGAAATGGAGGAAGTAAGTTACTCGAAGTTTGTTCCATTTGTCATCCTGCTTGAACGGAAAGTATTCCTTGGTTATATCAAGAAGCTCTCTATCTGTCTTGTTTGCTTTGTTGACAATTTGGAGAAGCCTTTTGGCTTCTGGGTTCTTCTTGTCAGCCGCCAATGCCAAACAAAAGCGCAAATTATCTGAATTCAAAGAATCATCACTGCAACCACCAAAGCCAACTGTGGCATTGGCATTGGCGCTGCCTGTACCGTTGGTCATTCCCTGAGACGACGGCTTCTTTCCGGCGGCAGCAGCACGACTGCAGCCACCAGCAGAAGCAGTACGCTTCTTCTTGGATTTCTTCCCCATGGCGATCGTCCAGAGTTTGGAAGGATTGGATTGATTCTTTTTGCGAGACATTCTTCCTCTCAACCAAAGACCAAAGGGGCGCAAAGGTCGGGCCAAAGCCCAAAAAAACTGAGGGAATTCCAGCTTCCAGGCGCCAGCGTTCATGGAGAGAACCCTCCAAGAAAAAAAAACCTTGTGCTTCTGCTTCTTTTGTCACAGCTTTGCAAGCTTGTATTGTGCTTGAACCACTAATTGGTGCGAGCACAACAATGGCTTGGTGCTGTCCAAGAAGAACATTCCTTGCACCATGACACCCCAACAACCCCAACATCAGCCGCAGCAAGCAAGAAACAAAAAGCCTCGACACCGGAACCGTCCTCATAATAATCGGCGTTCGAAGGCTCCAAAGAGCTCAGAGACAAACAATCAAACTCTAGTAGTGGCAGACCACAACAACAATAATGTCACCCGCGTTGTTCACGCTCCAGGTTTGGGTCCTGATCTTCCACAGCTCGTCATTACCTACACCAACGATCAGCAGGTCATTGCCGACTGGTTACAGCAACATATTATTATAGGAGGAGACGTGGAAGCCAATTATTTGCAATGCCTTGGGCTGGATACAGAGAGCAAGCCGACATTCACGCGAGAGGCATATCTGGCTTCGAAAGGACCGGATGTGCTGCAGTTGGCCAAGGCCGACGGGAATTGCTTGGTGATTCATCTCTGTTTTATGGAAAAATTGATGGATCTAAAGTCCGTTTATCACTGCGAAAGCATCCATGATTTGCTACAGAGCCAGGCTGGAAATTCCAAACGGAACAATCGACTGGAAGGTTATCGGAAACTTGCGTCCGTATTGAATTGTCGTCACATTGCCAAGGCAGGAGTGGGCTTGGAAGCCGATGCAGTGGACCTATATGAAAACAAGTTGCTGGAAATGAATTGCCGGTTCGATCTGAGAACCATTCCCACTGACGACGAGGGCGTCAGTGACCACAATAGTCAATCATCATCCAACAAGAGCAGTAGTAATTCCGAGGAGGGACAGAATGGCAACGTTGCCAAGAAAGGCAACAACAACAATAAGCGACCAGAGGGTCTCAAAGGACTCACAGAGTACTACGTTCCAGGGATGATTTTACCCAAAGTGAAACGGCTCCAAATGAGCAACTGGGCCGCACGCTTGTCCGACGCGCAAGTTCGGTATGCTGCCGGAGACGCCTTTGCCGCTGCGATTACAGTTCATACACTCATCAATTCTTCCGCCAATACGCACACGCTAGAGTCTTTCACAAATACAGTGATGGCTGCAGAAGTTGACATGGACCGAGTGTTGATCAAAAAGAAGAAGAAGCAGGAAGCAAAGAAAAACAAGAAAAAGAAACGGGGACAAGATAAGGGTGGTCAAAAGAAGGGAAACCAACCACAAAACAACAATAATACCGGTAGCAACAACGATGGTACCAAGAAGAAAGCGAGGTCCCAAAAGCGAAAGAACAGCAATGCAAAGCCTGCATCGAGGGGTTCGGGGGGTCCAAGCAAGAAGCAAAAGGGAAACTCCAGCTAGCTACCAAGTAGCTCCTCCGATGACCCCCCAAGTTTCCGAACCGCTTTGATACAATGCAATACAACAGCTCTACATGATGGAGAGACAATTAAACTTTACATGCACGTTATAGACAGTGTCAAAGGGCACCTTGTAGAACCTATTGGCTCAACAATGGCCCCACAACTCAAAACCGACGTCTCTTGTTGTTTCAAGGGACGAGGTTGCATCGCCACACCCACCGGCGCCAACATCGTTGCGTTGAGCACAATGTTGGAGTTTTTCGGGACTGTGTTCCACCCGCACGAGATACATGTCCGACGACGAAAATGTTATCGGAAGGTCCTTGCTCAAGAAACGAGGAGGGAAGCTGGGTACCAGGTACAGTAGTACTGCTCTTTTGTTGTTGCCAGTGAACTCCCATGACGCACCACCGGCTGTGTAGTCGTGTAGTCAGCTCATGCCAAGTGCAGTCCTCTCCTCAGCGTTTGCAATGCTCGATCGATTGAATCGAATCATTCGATTGACCATTTATCTTCAGTCGAATAATCAGAGTCGAGTCGAGTCCACTCAGTCGAGTCGAGCCGAAATCGAATCTGAATTCGAGAATGGTTCGTGGGTGAGATGGTGGGATCGATGAAGGCAAGCATGGATCTTTCTCGCTGAAGTCTTTATTGTCGCCATAACGGAAGCGTCCGACCAACAAGCACTTTCGAGAATCTATCTTCCTACTTGAGCAATCTGCGGGAACGACCTCTGCAAGGAACGACCTCTGTAATTTTAGTTTGTGCTATCTGAGGAGGATCCTAGGCCTTGAGACCCCATTTTGTGAATTGGTGTTGTTACCTTCGGACTTCGGCCCCATTTCAACCATGTTGTTCCAAGATATTGATTGGTTCAGTGGCCAGGCAGTATTTGGAGTGGCTGTTTCGCTATTTGCCATCCTGGTAGCTACATCCTATGTCTTTCAGCAACTGTCAGCGCAGAAAAAACCTTGGAAGACAGTTCCCGGCTGGTTGCCTCTGGTTGGCAATTTTCACCAGATGGATGGCGGATCAAGGCCGGCAATGATTCAAACTCTGGAGAAATGGGCAAACCAATATGGAACTGAGACGGGGTGCTTTGAATGTGATCTACTGGGCAGAAGAATGCTGGTGGTTTGCCGGGAAGACCGTGCCAGAGAAATCCTCGCATTGAGGCCATTCAAAGTCACTCGAAGCACAGATGCTCAAGAAGCTGTTGACAGTGTAGGGGCCACAGGCGTTTTTTCTGCTGAAGGAGATCAGTGGAGGCAGGAGAAGAAGCTTGTGTCTCTATCTCAACAAAATTCACATGCAGGACTATGTGCCTACTCTTATGGACTCTGCGATTGCTCTGATAAAAAAGTGGGAAGCCAATGTCAAGGAAAGCCCTGGGATGTGTGTGTCTTTGTTTAAGCAAGATCTGGGATTTCCTCTTCTCTTTTTTCC
>CAICTM010000502.1:0-62840 GCA_903772945.1 Seminavis robusta | reverse complement strand
TCTTCTTTGTGGACTTGATGGTTGGGTTTTATGATGATAACTTGAAGAAGCTTCAGCGGATTTGTGGCGAAAGTCTGGTCACACTGGAGGAGAGTGGCGGGTCAATAGTGTACCGGAGATAGTACTGGTACTGGCTGCTGGTGGTGGTGCGAAGGCGATCTATTATGCAAGGTGTGACTTGAAGAAAGCAATGATCAGTGATCAGTGACGAAGTGACGGTACCGCTGGATCTGGCTTGGTTTACAGTAGCACTTTATGAGGGGCAAGCCGTGCTTGCTTATCCTCTCTTTTGGACAGAGTCGAGTCGTGTCACTCCTTGCCGACATCCACACAGCAATAACATACACCAACAATAAAAGACTCGGCCTGTCAGCATCCAAAGATAATATTATTGTGGAGAGTGTAGCTAGAGTATTACGGGGCTTTAGTAGCTTGCTCTTGGACGCTTGAGTTGGCATCTTGGTTTCGTGAACACACTATAGCCGTTGTGTACTCAAATGGTCGACTTGAACATGCACTGTATTAATAGAAGGGATCCGTAATAAAAGGAAATTTCGAATTGATATTATCCGCTACCCAGAGGTACCTTCCTTATTTACAGTTGACGGATGTTTCTTCCAAACAGCTTACCATTAAAGCTGCTACGTACGGTAGCGTATCATAACTAACTATTAATACTCTACCCGCCCGAGTAGAACACTCACTATAATGAGTACTGATAGTACTCCATTTTAATAGTACAGGTGTACAGGTACAAAAGATTCAGTGGCTCTGGTACCGTACCAGACTCGAACACTTAACACTTACTTACGTGGACTCTACAGTATGAATCATAGTTGCCACCCCACGTATCCGAAGAACAGAAATCCTTTGTTGGGAGAGCATGCTGAGAAAAGGAGGTTTAAGTCCAATGGGTATCGTTATGTCATTTAAGGCCAGTTAACATTGAAGTTGGACATGACATTGTGCTGGCGATCGGATCAAACCACCATTATTCCATTATATTTATTGTTTATTTTGAGTTGCCTCGGATTCGATTCATTCGATTCCTCACCATTGCAGTCCGTTCTGTCGTGTCGCGGGAGTTGTCCGGGACTTTTTGCCGGGTCCACCCTAGAAACGAACCGACAGTGAGAATGTGAACCCACCCTCCATCAACGTCTTGCTACTACTCGCAGCTCGCAGCCCGGCTACCGGAGCTACGGTTGGATGGTTGGTGGATAGGGGTAGGTTCGATTCTGATGGTAGACGAATGAGAGTGCAGAAAGGTGCACCAGCTCTCTCGCAATTGTTCATGGCGTTCATACTCGCCACTGTTGGCCATTGGCCTGCGAACTTGCCAACTTCACTTGAGACATTAGTGCTGGCCACGCAGCAACTCCTTTGTGGCTCGCCTTCGCTTAAGGATGTCCCACGGGGTATACAGTGAATTTTAGTTTTAAGAAATTATTAGCTCACTTTTTCAAGAGCTCTCGAAATAGATAAAGTGGTTGTTAGCTCTCAGATCTATTCTCTGATTTCGTGGGAATCCGGCACCTCCGACCTCATCATTGAATCTCCAAAGCATGTCTCACCATTCACTTCTGCTGAAATGTTGGCTTTTCGCCTCACATAGTTGGCAACTTGGTTGGATACCCATTGGCTTTTTGCCAACTATGAATGGAGGGACAGGTAATCTGCCCTTGATGAATGAGTCGGGCTCACCAATTTGTTGATTCTGCGCAGAACACAACAGCCACAACAGCAATGAATAGTAGCAAGAGGAGTAGTAACGCCGCTTTGAGGAAACTGGATCACCAATGGCCGATTGGTGGTCCTTCCTGGATGCAAAACGTCTCAATCAAGGAACTTCCTCGAAAGTGGATGGAATAGAGGGTGTAGATCGTTGAAAGGGAATGTACTGGCACTGTAAAGTCTGGTAGAAGGAAGGTAGCAGTTGCAGTAGAAGAGACAGTAGAATCAGATGACGAAATGACAGAGAATGATGTTACAAGCTTACAGAACCCCCATTGCCAAACCGTGTCATTCTGGAAAGTGTTCCACTGTCACAGCTCATCGAGGCAAACTGCAACTGCTCTCGCTGTCACAGGAGTACGTTGAAGTTGAAGTTTGTGTCTGTTGGTGTGGCAACAACACCGGTACTGTCGTGTACCCACTGCGAGAAGGATTCCACAGTCAAACCAAAGACTGCACAACCCAAAAGAACAACAATGAGGAGTTCACATGCGCGTGGTGATGCCAATGTTGACTTTGAAGTCAATGTTAAATTTGTACTTGCCTTTGTGGGTAGTGGGATGGTGGAACTGAGGCGGCAAGGTTCCTTGGCTTTTTATATTGCCTGGAGCAAATTCCATGGAAAGGAGAACGTTCTCTCAGATAGAGCGGAGCATTTTCCTTATGTCGAATACATAGTGGATGGCTACCTGCATGATAATCTGATGGAAGAGATAAGACTGACATATGCGGAGACAGAGGTGAATCTGGACAGTTGGCGGGATAGCCTTGAGACTGGGGATGCACCGGTGGACGGAACCTCACTTCCATACATAGGAACTCCACGGACATGGGATGGAACAAAAGGTCCAGCGGTAGGACATACGACTCTCATTCAGGCCATGCCTGTCTGGTTGGAGAAAAGACAAGGAAGCCAGTAAGTCTTTCCACCAAATGCACCTTCTGTCGTATTTGTACAGTGAAACGGGAACTTACGGAGGAAATACCAGAACACGAGTGTGTTATCAACCATGACGATGGTGCCGGTGCAATGGAAGCTGCGTCATTGTTGAAGATGACTCAAGACCTGTACTTTGACAAGGCGGTTTGTATATCAAATGTGGTGACAGATGATGACAGTAAGATGAGAGCAAGGTGCAAGTGGAACAATGATGACTGGCTAAAACACAACGGCACGAACCTGGTGACAGAAGACAGTTGATCATCGGGACGCGTGTTGCTCCTCCATCTCAACAGAAGACTCCAGGTCAAGTCAAGATGATACCTGTCTACCGTAGCTCCGGTATGTTGAAGTATCCCGTTCCACAACCTCGTTTCCTGGCTGATCCGGCCCATCGCAAGAAGACATTGAAGAATCGCTTGTACAAGTTGAAGGCACGTTCTGTCAAAACGGCCAATGACATGCAGGAGGGTGACATCCTACGAGTTCGTTGTATTTCATCTTTTTCATCCGTGACATGGCAAGCATCCCAGAGAATGAGCGGGTTGTAAGAGCCCAGTGCATCTACAAACATCATTTTGACGTACACGATCAATGCGGTGAGTGGTGTAAACGGAAACTCGATACAACAGAGCAGCGATCCAAGTCGAAAAAAACTTACCGGAGCATGGAACATGACGGTCTCCTGTACTTGGACATCAAAGAGGTGGTAGAAGAATTCACCACCGCAGAAACTTGCTGAGTTGTTCACGACGGAGACACGCAGGTGAATGAATCGCTAAATCAACAGATCGCATGGTTGGCACCCAAGACCAAAACGTATTGTGGTAGCGTGTCACTGGTGATGCGGGTCCGCATTGCAATTGCAATCCATCTTGTGGGCAATCTTGTGTTGTGGCGTGACCTCTTTTTCAGCATTGGATTGGATGCCGACATGTTGACTGAGTATCGACTGCTGATGCGCGACAAAATGAGAACAGTAAGTTAGTCAACTCAAAAAAGACAGAGTATCGTGTCAAACGCAAAAAGACAATGCATGACAAGATACAGGAATACATGAAAAACTGAAGATCGACAAAGTCAACGGCATGGCTTACCAGTCCGGTTCGGCAATGGACGCAGACAACGGCACACCGTCATTGTCGGAGGTAATGTGTTCGAATGTCATCAACTTGGCCACAAGGATGCTCGGAGTGGTAATTGTCCAAATAATGCGAAGAATCGTCGTAAACGGAGTAAGGGCAATCCCACGAATGCTACCTCAGTGCGTGAAGAAGAGCATACCAATGTTCTTCCAAGGCATGAAGAAGATATTAGCGGGGACGGCGATGAGAATGATATTTCACTCATAGATAACATACCCTCACGAGCGATCCACACGTCGCAGAATTGTCGGAATCACTAGCAAACGACGGTTGAACATCGCCACACACATGTAGTTACAGCATTCTCTAGTCACTCGGAATCGTGGGTGTTCGCATGACAGAATCGTCGAATCTGAGTTGGCGAGATCGCGAAACTATTTTACTTGTCAAATCTACGTAGCTATTGGGTACGACGATGTACTAAAATAGTATAGAAAGTCTAGCGTTATCAATAGCTAACCTTCGTTGGTAGTGAAAACCAGTGTTCTTGTTCGACAAATACACAATCACAACGATTGAAGTTTCCTTTGCGGAACCCATCGTTCCGAGAAGTAGCTCCTAGGTTCCGAGTAGTCGCTGATTGGACCGTTGGCAGGTTGAGAGAGGAACAACGGTGGGCTGTTGGCAGGTTGAGAGAGGAACAACGGTGGGCTTGGCAACTGTTGGAGTTAGGAGCGAGTGGTTGATCTAGGAGCAACAGCCACTAATCTTCCCATAAATCCATCGTCTTTCTCTTGACACCTCCTTCCGTAGCCTTTGCACCGTAGCTCATGACACTTTTCTCCTCAACCACCTTCTTTGGATCAGCCGGCATGAACGTACTGTAACGAACACCTCTTGGATTTGGATACAATGAGCGAACGGCCTTTACGAAACAGGTTGGCAACTGCTTGCGGCCATTGATGAACTTGTACCCATTGACGGCGTAGTACCAGTAGAAGCACCATCTCTTGTGGTTTGGAGCCAAGTCATCGAACGAGTCACCATCCAATTCTCCGTTCAGCCTGCTGGAAACAGAGAGATACAAGTCGTTCACGTCCACATCCTCAAGAGGCAAGGTAAGAAGAATGCACTGCATGAATCCATACTCCGAACAGCACTGCAACTGTTGTGATGTCCCTCTTCTCCAATCGCGGGCTGTGTCACAATGAAGTAACTTCCACGTTTGTTTTCCTCTTCATCATACAGATCGAACGTATCGAGGAGATTTTCCCGCATGTCGCATCCACGAGACTTCATCAAGTCAAAGTCCATTTGCTCCTTCAATGCTGACGGCTGAGGTCATGCTGGATCCAATTTCCTTTGAAGTAAGGCCCTTTGTCAGGCGCCTTCATGAGACAGTGGATCGACTCATATGCATCAATCGAAGTACTCTTCTCTTCAAGTGGAACCACTGCTCCCAACCTGGACACTGCCCGAATGGCCTTGGCGTCAATCATCTTCTCAACTACCGGTGCGCGGTAGATATGCCCAGTGGCTGGATCAACAACGTCACGCATGACGATGGGAAGAAGATCAATGACCTTCTTGTTGGGTGGAAGCTTCCAGCGGAGGTCCTTGATGAGCATGTACATCTTGTACGTGTAGCTACGGTGGATGTCTGCGTGATGATGGCATAGTCATCCACCAAGACAGTCGATCCAACGTAGATGTTGTATGCAGCGAAATAGTGGGACAGGCCACTGTTAACCGTGGCCTTGAACATGGTACCACTTCCATCATCAACACAAGATTGTAAGACAACACAGTGCTGGACATGTCGTTGTCTTGTACTCACGAGACACTTTTTTGCCTCAACCACAGTAAAAGCAGGGCAGATTCGGTCTCTTCGATGGCCGGTGACTTCAACCCTTCTCCTTTCACCCAATACTTGCGTCAGGCTTCACTGTCACTCCGTCGCGAAAGCCACCACCCATTGGCAGGACCTTGGGAAGAGCAACAATACTCATCAAGCAAGCATCAGTAGCAAAATCAAGGCAGCCTTCATCATAGTACTCAACTCTGATAGCGCGGATCATGGTGAAAGGTTGTAAGTACACAACGGCGAAATGGCGCAAAACAGTGTCACAATGAAGCTGATCTTTTCTGTTCTTTGCTTTTTCAGTTCAGCGTGATTCCTTATCGAGCGTGCACACTCCACGCTGATTTCGATATCTTCAATATCTTTCTTCCAATGCGAGATAACAGTTTCGGCCGCTCACTATTCCAACACGACAATCAACTAACTTGCTGCTACCGACATGGGTAACAGTATCGGCATGCTACTCTCCAATGACATGATAGCAAGTCACTATACATTGTTGAGTACGGGGCAGCAGTGCCGAAGAAAGAAACATAAAATATTGGCTCACTATGGAGCAAAGTCAATGCCACAACAGCGATATCCATTGGTTTCGGCAGTTTTTCATTGACCGACGGAGTTACTGTTGGTGAACACACACAACACATTTTATGTTTCTTTCACCTCACAGAGATAGAGCATTATCTACTCTATAAGATGGAATATAACAACATGGACATGCGATGTGCTTTTCGAGAACGGCAATCGGTCTAAGCTAGCCTCACAATGGAGTTTTCTCACTTTTCTTGTCGTGATAATGCTAGTAAACGGTGCATGTTTCACACTTTTAAGAAAACACCCCGTGGGACATCCTTAACCCAAACCGCGAATCTAATAAGTACTTTGAGTAGAGCACTTAGCGATGCGTGAAGTTCTATCAGTTCACTTAGAGTTGATTAGTTGGTCAGTACTAAAAAAAAAAAATTCAACTGGAAAAGGAAAGGGTGCCTGCTTCGATGCGACTGGATCATTATGTTGACATAATATCTACAGTGCACCACACGGTCCAGTCCTTGGTCCAAGGAGCTGGCTGTCCAAGGCCACTCCATACAAAACACAAGTGCATCTATATCATTTGGTCATGGACACCGTCAGTTCAATTATTTGGGCTGATGGCAATAGTATGAAGCCAAGCATCCACTCCTTCCTGTAGCATGGAAGAAGAAGGCTTCGCCGGAAAGTGGAAGCCACTGGCAAACTACTTTTCAATGCCACGAATTTGGGCCTTCTCGCCAAGGTACAGCACCAGACTTCTGGTTCCTCCTTGTGGTAAAGCAAGGGAAAGGATCATGCGACGGGGGGTGGGGGCTTTGATGCTTGGTGGTGGCGGACACCCAATCATGTAAGCAAGGTCGCTCACGGCCACCTCCTCGGGCACGTCTACCTTGGGCTTGCTACTGTATCCGGATAGAAATCTGTCTGCCGCCCAGCCAAAGCACTCTTGCGAAAAAGCCAGCCCGTGTCCCGTGCAGTCACAGCGCTTGCTGGCTTATCGTGTCAGACGTTGCTGCGATAGCTGCTGCGATGCTGCGGTGCGTGATGAATCCAACCAGCAACTTCAGTTCAGATTGTCCACTTGTCATCGTCCTCGTCTTTGTCATTGTAGTGTAGTTGCTCCAACCCGAGCTCGTTTTAGCATAGCATAATCACCTATCAGTAGTAGCCCGTCCTAGGTGGCGGCAAGGCAATGGGTGAGCTCTGTTTCGGCATCCTATGTTACCCAAACCTGCCAAAACCGGGGCAAGTTAACCAACCAACTTGCAGCAACCTGTTGGGCAATCAAGTTCCTGAAGTGCGCCGAGTGTAGATTTACCGCACGGTGAAGATGGCTTGAAGATCGAGTACTGGTACCCGTAGGGTGTACACACAGTACAGCCGCATTTTATATTTTTTGGGTAAAGTGTGACTCGAGACTCACTCATGCCTGTGGCTTGACCGGTCACCATCACGCACTCACTCTTCTAACTTCTCACGTCCACTTCGATGCGAGGCAGCGATCGTGGGTGCATCCAAGCTGGACTACCAGCACTGGCTATTACAGTACGTAGCTGCAGCTCTCACAAAATCGAAACCAAAGCCAAAACAAATTCAAAACAAAGAGCCAAAAACGATCAAATAAAACAATCAAGTGTCTGCACTAGCCCCAACAAGCAATACTTCACTTTCTAGGACCATCCCACATATCTCCAAGAAATTCCAATCCATTCAAGACAAAGATGATGTTCATCCGCAATATTTCCCTCACAGCCGTGCTCATGTCTGTCAGCAATGCCATTGCTACAAGTCCTGATGCAAAGGCAGCAACCTCAGTACTGCAACAAACTCGAGACTTGGTGGTTGCACAAAGTTCTAATGACCAAGCCAAGGCTAATGCCGATGAAAAGCTGCTCATTTCAGTGGACGAGGTGGATACTATGGTGGGCGGCAACGACCCCTGCAGAACCAACTATCAAGTGTCTGCCACAGTGGTGGAAGTCACCAAGGGTGACTACAGACCAGGAGATTCCGTTGTGTTCAACTCTTATGACATTCATTATGGACAGAGTGGCTGTGAAGGCTATGCAGGTCCCTCCAACCCCACACAAGTGACTTCTGGATGGTGTGGCAATGCCTGGCTTGACTACAGTAGCAGCAGCAATGATCCCAACACACCGTTAGAGCTCGCAGCCTATGGAGATTCACTGCAGGCGGATTTTCCCAGCAAATGTGCCACAACCAAAGCTCCCACCATGGCCCCAACCCCTGCTGCCACAGTGCAACCCTATGATGAACTTGTCCTGGTGGAGATTATTACCACCTTCAAGTATCTCACTTCTAGCTGTGTCACCACATATGGCTTTCAAGGCACTGTGGAAACTGTGGAGCACACAACGGTAGGGTTCCAGAGTGGCGACAGCATTTATTTCACCATGGCTCATTTGAATGATTCCGCCAACTGCGTATCTACGGACCCTATTGAAAGTGAAACTGTACCCACAGCTCCTTGGTGCGGATACGTCAAGCTGAATGATGGAAACTCGATGAATCCAAATGGCACATTCGTTGCCGTTGACCTGGATGCCACCTCCCAAGACAAGTGCAACCGTCGTCGTCGTGCTGTGGAAGCCCCTGTCGCCACGGAGGAAACACCGGCAACTTCCGATGAAGTGCTCTTGGTGAGTGTTGTGACAGTCTTTCAGTATGGAAGCAAGCATGCGTGCGAATTGGACTACACCGTGGTTGCTACTGTCATTTCGGTGGACCACACGACCCTCGGTTATGCTCCGGGTGATTCTGTAACTTTTGACATGCAAGTATTCAACCAAGATCCTCCAAGCTACTGTCCCTTTGTGTCAATCCCCGGTGCTTCTGTCCCAGAGTTTGGTGCCTGCCTCATGGTGAACTTGAGTGACGGAGATGCCGCGAGCAAGCACGGTGCTGCACTGGCCTTGGATGGCATGGAGGCCAGCAAATCATCCGAATGTCCCCGCCGACGTCATCTTCGTGTGGCCCAGAACTAGACACTAGACCATTATTATTAACAAGTGATTAAAGAGCAGACTAGACAACACCTGTGGTTCGTACCAGTGGTATATTGCAGAGTTAGTCAGCTAGCGAGAGTTCTTGGTTGCAATGACGGACGGCGTCGCATCCCAATTCGTACCCTTCATTTCTCCTCTCCTCTCCTCTCCTCTCCTCTCACCTGAAGTAGTAAGCAAGGGTGCGTTCCGTCCGGTCTCACATATATGGCGGATCACGTGGGAACTTTATCTGCTCGTTCGCTTTGGTCGCATCGAATCGTTGAATCTGGTGATTACCGCGCTATAGTTAGGACTGGCAGAATGCTGGGAAGTTCACACTGCCTGCTTGGTTTGATTGCATCCGATGAGTACCCTACCGGTGCGGTAGCAGCGGTTGCTTTCTTCGGCCAATTCCTTGCCATCTAGCTAGTCATGATATACCGTAGTAGTCAGTCGTTCACACTCGTTGGGTGTATCGTCCGAGCACAAATGCGGCCACTGCGACGGAGATGGTCACGGCCCACCAGCATTCGCTACCAGTCTCTCTTACTGGTGTATTGTGGATTGTTGACGTTATTATTCGTTGCTCATCTTCTCGTGCTACTACATGTTGCCGGGTCAATTGTTGGGGTGTCCGACATCCCATCAATTGTAGTACAGTGGTCAATTCCTCTTGTAGAATGTTCAAGGCTCGTGCGACACCGTCTTGTCCTGCTAGTGCCAATCCCCAGAGTACGGGTCGCCCGACAAAGACGCATTTGGCTCCCAATGCCAAGCATTTGGCGACATCCTTGCCACGACGAATGCCGCCATCGACAAATATTTCCATCCTGTTAGTGTTGTTCGAATTCTTGTTGGTGTAGAAGTCCTGTACCGCGGCTGCACACTCCTCCAACGCTTGTATGGTGCTTTGGGTGCCATCCAATTGTCGTCCGCCGTGATTCGAAACACAAATGGCATTGACCCCGATTTGAGCCGCCAGGACGGCATCGTCTCCGGACATGATCCCCTTGAGCACCAGCGCCAAATGGTGTTTGTGACATTCTTGTTTTAGAAATCGAATATCGTCCCACGTCATGCTGGCTGCATGTCCTTGTTGTGCGACGGGTGGTAGTCGATTGGCGTCTTGCAACGCACAGGGAGCGGGAAAGCCTCCTCCCGTTTCGCGGGTTAAATTGGCGACCCACGTGGGATTCTTGTACGTCTTTTCGCGATTGCCATTGTTGACCGTGTCACATGTCAGTACTACTCCCACAATTTTGCTCTTTGTGCTGTTACTAGTGCGTTGTTGTTGTTCTGAATGAGGATGAGCCAAGTAGTCGAGGAGTGCGGCCATGTGTGCTCGATCGAATCCTTCTCGGTTGGGAAATTTGGGTTTGTGGGCGTAGATTTGAAAGAGCAAGCTACTACTCGTATCGTTGCTACTGCATGTACTATTGTCGAGTATGTCGGTCAAGGGCGTTGCCGCCCAATTGGGGACCGTATAGACAATTCCCGCCTGTGCGGCAGCCTTGGCAATGGCGATTTCTCCCTCAGGATGCACGGCACGACATCCCGCAAAGGGTGCAATGCCAATGGGAGCCGACAGAGAAATGCGGCCTTGCAAAATGGTCGTTGTAGTGTCGACACGAGACACATTGCACAACACGCGTGGGCGTAGACTGTATTGGGAAAATCCGTTGCGATTGGCGCGAAGGGATTCTTCATCTTCTGATCCATAATTGACAAAGGCGGCCAAAGAAGGCGCCATCGAATGAGCGGTAGCCCATGATTGCAGCTCCAAAATGTTGGACAGACTCTTCAATTCCGAAGCAGTGCATCTCCTAGGGACAAATGTGGCCACGCTAGTAGTTGTAGAAGAAGTCCCCGTGAGGGTGGGAGGCTTGTCGTTCGTGTACACTTCGTGTCTCATCGGAATCACTTCCTTCACATCATCATTGTTGCTGCTGCTTGTATTACTAGTACCGCCAGTGGATGTCATCCTTCCCAATACACGTCTTATCAAGTCCAAAAGCAAGGAAGCAACACTGTAGCGGCAGAAGAAGGTGGTTGTCGTCGGCCGAAGATCCAAAGATTCACCCACAAGCCCTCAAAGCTGCTATTTTCAGGTTACATGTACATCATGAAGAAAGGCGCCAACAATCCGACCCCTTGGTTGGCCTTGTTGCCCAACAGCCATGTCTTATTTCTAAAGTACTTCGTACGTACACAGAGACAAAAAGCAAGGAGCAACAGCGCAGATCCTCGGTCAAAGATCCAAAGATCTCGCACAAGGCCTCAGGGCTGGCTTACTGGCTTATTTCCAGGGGACACCCCGAAGAAAGGCTCAAAAACTTTGCTTCCCCAGTGTTTGGTGCCTGCATGCAAAACGAACAACGGCAAGCTACTGTACACGTAGACACGTGAGCAATAAATTCATATTATAATTTTTAAAATGAAAGTACGTACATACTATGGTTGTCCGCCAATTGCAGAAGGCATTTTCGTGGCTGGCTCATACAAGCAAGCAGAGCAGAGCAGAGCAGAGCAGAGCAGTTTTCTTACAGCCCTGGGCTACTACCGTACTCAAGATTGCCTCCGGCAGACTGAACATGTTCCTTTGGAAATAACTTGCCAATCACAAGGAGGATTGTGAGGACAGGGCAGTGGGATTTCCGTATGACAGTTTGAGCACATCAAACTGGCGCCACAGGATTGCCTGGACCATTTCTCCTCCCAAGATATCCATCGATGATGATCGGCAATCATACAGTCCGGTGTGCGGCAAACAGAATCCACTGTATCCTGTGTCCTTTGTTTGGAAGGCATGTTGCTTGCACGCATCATGACAGTGGTTAGAGGGTAGCCACCTCGGTGGCCTCGATGGACATGTCGGTGGACAACAACCTTTTTCACATTACTATTCATTTTCATGCAGCAAGTCTTCATCCACGGTTTCTTTGGGAGCTTTGTTGTTCCATGATCTTGGATAACCCTAACCCAGGCTTTGTAGAACTCTTTGTCCGCTTGAGACAAGCCATTGCTAGAAGATACATTGTCATTGGCTTTTTCTTTTCCCTTACTGTTCCCTCTTCTTTTGATGTTGTCTTCCGTCGATAATTCATTGTTAGACCCAGAAGTCTCCAGTTCATCTTGATTAGCATCCAGCTTGCAGTGCGAGCAACCACTATTGGAAATGACTCTCCACTGACAAGGGGGCTTGTGAGAACAAGGCAAAGGAATCTCAATATGACAAGTACAGCACATCAATCTGTCACCACAGCACTCCCTGGAACATTTCTCACTCTTGAGGAGCCAGCGATGATGATCAGGAACAATACAGTCTGCGGTTCGACAAATTGAGTCAATTGTCTCATGTGCCCTCTCTTTGCATGGGATGTTTGTGCCTCGCATCATGGCAGATTTGATTGGGTACCCAGTCCGATGCACACTAACACATTTCTGATTGCTGTTCAATTTCATGCAATGAGTTTCCATCCATGGTTTCTTGGGCAGCTTTGTCGTTCCATTACGCTGGATAGCCCCAACCCAGGCTTGACGGAACTCTTTCTCAGCATGCGGCAATGCAGCAACTGATTCCAGGCACTCCTCCTGTTGCTCGCCAATATATTCTGCTTCGGATTCATAATCCGCATCTCTTTCTCTCTTTCTTTTTTTGATATCCTTCTTTGAAGACATCGTGGAAATTTGCGTGGGGCTGGTATATCCGAAAGACCAGCAGCAATTGAACGCGACTTCCGTAGACTTCTTCCCTTCAACAAGTTCACAGAGTGTCGGAACAAAAACAAAAAACGGAGCATACGGCTGCAATTGATCAAAGATCTCCCACAAGCCCTCAAAGCTGTTTTTTCAGGGGACAAACTGCGAAGAAAGGCTCCCAATCGCTGGCAACCTGGCAACATCTACTAGACTTTCCTTTGGCTGCTGTATTGTGAATTGAAGTATAGCTACCGTACAATAGCAATCGTTTTGGTGCCTGCGAAAACGAACATTGGCAAGCTTTCATAAGCGCAAACAATGCGTATAAAACTACATACTATGGTTGCCCGCCAATTTGCAGAAAACATTTTGTTTCATTCCTCTAATTGATTCTGGAGAGTCCAGAATTGGACATTCTGTCGGTCTCCGGCACGATCAGTTCGAATCAAGCTAAAGAGGGAGACTCTTTGCTATTGCAATGTTGAGCTGCTTGTTTTGGCACTGCGCTTTCATATTGATGACCCGTCTGGGTGATGTAGCTGGTTGCAGACCACAATACCTTTACTCATGGATCTTACAAGCCGAGCAGTTTTCCTTGGCAACAACTGTCCATTCACAATGAGGGCTATGAGGACATGGGAATGGGATTTTAACATGACAAGTTGAGCACATCAAGCTGCGGCCACAGCATTCCCTGGAAAGCTTCTCACTTTTGAGGAGCCACCGATGATGATCAGGAACAATACAACCTGAAGTCCGACAAATTGAGTCAACTGCATCCATTTTCCTTTGTTTGTGGGGCATGTTGGTCCCGCGCATCATGACTGAGGCAAGACACCAGCCACCCCCAGCTGTACTATGACTTTTGTTCAATTTCATGCAATGAGTCTTCATCCATTGTCTTTTTGGCAGCTTTGTTGTTCCATTACGTTGGATAACACCAACCCAGAGATTGTGGAAATATTTCTCAGCATGAGGCAAGGCATGAACAGGTATGTAATCCTCATCTTCCTTCTGTTGGTGCTTGCAATGCAATTGGCTCTCGGAAGCTGCTGTAGAGATCAATGAGCTTGATCCTTTTCTTTTTGGACCAATCAATACATTTGCTGGTGATTCATTTGCTGCATCAGCCACTGGTTTGGCCTCATCCTGGTTTCCATCCTGCTGACAGTTGGTACAGTCACCATTGGACAAAACTCTCCATCGACAAGGGGGATTATGAGAACAGGGCAGATGGATTTCAATACGACAAGTTGGGCACATCAAGCTGCGACCGCAGCTTTCCCTGGAAAGCTTCTCACTTATGTGTAGCCAGCGATGATGATCAGGAATAATGCAGTTTGGAGTGCGGCAAACAGAGTCAACAGCATCCCACATGTTGGGCTTGCGAGGTATGTTGTTCGCATGCATCATGACAAGTTTGATTGCGTACCCAGTCCGATGCACACCAACACATTTCTGGATGGTGTTCAATTCCCTACAAGCAGTTTTCATCCATGGCTGTTTTGGAAGCTTGGTGGTTCCATGGCGAAGGATAAGGCCAACCCAAGCGTTGTGGAAGTGGAAACCATTCTTCGCATGAGGAAAACCAACGTCCGATTCCTCGACGCCCTCGTGTTCCTCATCTACCTGTACCGTTTCTTCAGATTGATACTCTGCCTCGTCTTCTCTGTTTCTTTTTCTGTATTCCCTCTTTGACGACATGTTGAAAGGTGGGGCGTTCTCTGGCGGTGGAATGAAAGAGGGGCAAAGAAGATGATTGGCACCACACAAAATAAGTGACACCACCGAGGACAGCAATAGATCGCTGCGAAGATACTCGTTGGATGCAAGATCTTGAGAGAGATCTTAACGGTATCATTACCGTTGGAGGTAACATGGATGAGTGAAATGCTGACCAAACAGCCTTGATGGCTTCATGTTTCAAACAAAGCAATGACGCATCACAACTTGAAGGTTTCACCTTCATCATGTCATGCAGCACCATGGCCACAAATATTAGTCGCCGTCGGTTGTCCATACTAGTACTTCTTGTGCCATCACCGCCATGAGTATTTGCAGGGCGGCCGTCCTATTTCTTAGTCTCGGTGTCATCTGCAACGCCTGGACCAGTGATTCTTACCCATCATGGCAACGTGCAACTTTGCAAAGTAGTCGTGCGACGGGCTTTCTGGCGTCGTCCAACTCGAACGAGATTGATGTGAGCGATCTCGGACTTACAATGGAAGACCTGGAGGCACCCCTACCAAGCGAACTGCTGGAAGGAATTGAGGCTTCGGGCTATGAATCCACTTCGCGCATCCCTACAGTGCAAGACGACGGATGCAGTTGGACCGAGAATGGCGACACCATGGACGTGACACTAAAGATTCCTGGACTGCGAGGACAACCTGCAGCATGTTTGGCAGTGGTCTTTTCCACCACTACTGCGACCATCACTGCCTTTGGTCACAATGTGTGGAGCTGCCTTTTGAAGGGGGTCGTCGATGCCGATTCCGCATCCTTTGTCACAGAAGATGGAGCCGACATGGTTCCGGTGATTCAGCTCTCAGTCAAGAAAGAAGACGCATCTCTTCGATGGGGAGGATTCATTGAACAGATTGGTGAAGATAGTATTCTTTAACTGCACTGTCTCCGTGCGATACGGTATGTAAATAACAAGGTTACTAAGCTACCTTTAAGAAGGGTGCCGGTTGGACTGTCACCCGCACCTTGGATCAAACTTTCCCCAATATTTGGACCATTCAACCTCGTCCGCGGAAGTGCTGCTGCAGATCTGATGTGTTATCTTGTAACTTTTTAATAGTTTCGTGTTGCGTCAAGAATGCATGCACACTTTGCTCGTATGCCAGATCCTATGTACGGAGGTGCTGTGCGCCTCCTTTCCGGCCTTCCAGAGACGCCGCTTTTTGGTACATGAAGGTGTCTTCGGCTCGTTTCATTTGTGCCTTTTTCCAGCGGTGTCCCCGGATTAGAGAAAGCTTGTTGGCTTGGGGCGATGGCATTTTAGATGAACGTTGCTACAGCTCGATTGAGTAACACAGTACGGAGAGGAACGTGACGCTGTGGCAATCGGTGAATCGAAGATACAACCAAATACTAAACCGTCCATGACAACTGATGACCTCCAAGGTTTCGGAGATTCACATAAACTGTGATGCTTCTTGCAATGGACCAAAGTGCTGGTACGATTGGGTGGCAACAAGCGTTGTGACAACCTCAGCGATCCAGTCAGAAATTGATTTCTTTTCCTTTCGCACGTGGCAATCTTATTACTCTTGGCTCTGGCAGACTGAGCACATTTCTTTGGAAACAACTCTCCATTCACAAGGAGGATTGTGAGAACAGGGCATTGGGATTTCAAGGTGACATGTTGGGCACATGAGGCTGGCACCACACGATTCCCTGGACCATTTCTCCTGTCTTGGCATCCAACGATGATGGTCAGCAATGATGCAGTTCGGAGTTCGGCAAGTAGAGTCTATGGAATACCTGTTCTTTGGTTGGCAGGGCATGTTTGTGCCTCGCATCATGACAAATTTGATTGGTACCCCTTTTGCATAGGTCTTCAAATTCACAAACACATGCTGCTGCTTGCTGTCCAATTTCATACAGAGAGTCTTCATCCATGGTTTCCTTTGAAGCTTTGTTGTTCCATAATCTTGGATAACCCTAACCCAACTTTTGCGGAAGTTCTTGTCTTCCTGAAGCAAGGCATTATCGGCCAATTGGGACGGGGTGCCCGTACGCGTACTACTAGTAGTACAATTCTTTTCTTTTTTCAGCTTTTTGTGTCTCTTGGTACGCTGGGGATGGCTCACGATTGTGTCGGTTCTTTTTCTTGTTGTCTGAATTGATTCAAATGTCGCGGCAGCCTCTTGCTTAGATTTTAAACGGCTTCCACCCTTCCGGCAATCTTTGCAGTCACCTATGGAACTAACTCTCCACTGACATGCAGGATCATGAGAGCATGGGAATGAGATTTCAACATGACAGGTAGAGCACATTAAGTTGGCACCACAACATTGTCTGGAAAATTTCTCACTCTGGAGAAGCCAACGGTGATGATCAGGAACAATGCAGCCTTCAGTGCGGCAAATTGAGTCAACTGAATCCTTTTCCCTTTCTTTGGAAGGCATGTTGGTCCCGCGCATCATAATAGTGGGAATATGGTAGGAAGAGTCATGTTCACCTATTCTGGCACGTTTCTGTTTGCTGTTCAATTTCATACAATGAGTGTTCATCCATGATTTCTTGGGCAGCTTAGTTGTTCCACTACGCTGGATAACCCCAACCCAGGTGTGATGGAATTTTTTCTCTGCATGACAGGTTTGTGTAGACTGGTCTCCTTCCCATTTCTCCTCGCCATCGCCATTGGATTTCGCTTTGCTCTCACAATCAGGATCCTCCTCCAATTCCCTTTTCACTCTCTTATAATCCCTCTTTACAGACATGGTGCTTACTTTGCTTAGCTGTTCAATAAAGTGCAGGGAGAGAAAGAGGAAGCTGACTGACCAAATGCCTTGTTGTGGCGATGTGGCATGTCAACTAACTGTCAAAATTTAATGTCGACCTTGGATCTTTGATGCCTCGACGAAAGATCGTACTGTATCGCCGCAGAAAGAAGCCGTTGAAGCGGTTATCACAGAAAGCACGACGCTCACTCGTGGCAATCGATCTTCTTGCCTCTCACTGGTGGACGTTCGTTCAATCAAGAGTCCTCTACCAGACGGGAGTGTTGGCCAACGCGGCGTTCTCATTCCTTTGTTGGGGCGCTCCTTGTTTCTTGAGTGGTCGACGACCAGAATTCTTCCAGGGAGACACATTGCAACTCTACAAAAGGAGAATCTGGGAGAGAACTTCCTGGCTTAATAGCTAGTCAACCAAAGCGATGAAGCCCGTTAGACATGAATTGAAGATTGTTTCCAAGGCAAGAGCGATCTTTCGAAGCAGGAGTTTGCTGTGGTGGCAGTCGTCTTTACACGATCCACTTCGTTAACTTTTTACGAAGATTTGATCAAAACAATATTTGCTTCCTCGATAACTGTCCTCTTTCGTAACCCAATGAATGGTGACACCCATATCCTTTGACGATGACTTCTGAGCCGACAACAGGTCAACTTATTAGAAGCTTGCGTAGGAGCGAGCAAATACGGTCATAGAATGCAATCAACAGTACCATGGTACCTTGACCACGGGTGACGCCATGCATAATTTGAAGTTTGAAGTGGCAATCATTTCCCTTCCTTGTTGCTGCAGCCAACACACTCTTCTTTGGAAACAAGGATCCACTCGCAAGAGAGATTATGAGAACATGGGAATAGGATCTCAATGTGACATGTTGGGCAAATCAACTGGGCTCCACAAGATTGCCTGGACCATTTCTCCACTTTAGACATCCAGCGGCGGCGACAGAGGGTAGAAGGTAGCTACTTCCAAAACACTAACGCGTGTCGGATTGCTGCTCAACTTCATGCAGCGTGACTTCATCCCCGGCTTCTTTGGAAGATTCAATGTTCCATGGCGCCGGATAAGTCCAACCCAAGAATCTCGATAAATCTTCTTTGCACAAGAGATTGCAATAGTCTGGTCACCTTTTGGTTTGTTTCCTCTCTTGGACTCTTTTTCGGAAGATTCATAATCTTCCTGTTCTTTCTTTCTTCTCTTAGAATGCTTTTCAGAGGACATGATGATCAATCCTCCTTGGCCTCCCTTGTGTGCTGTTCAAATAAGAAGGGAGAAGTTAAATGATTTTACAATGGGTTTGAGGGGAAGAGGGGTGGGAAACTAACTGACAGTCAGATGCTCTGTTTTGTACCGGTGTCAACTTTCACGTTTCGAAAGATCCGAATCCGTCTGGTGCGAACCAATAACCCGTCGAAGCTGCTGTTCACAGAAGACGAGCCTGCTGATCCCACTCTGGACCCCGCCTTCCATGCCAGCGGCATCACCACAACACAAGACAACATAAAACACAATCTATCCTCTCCATCCTGAAGCCCAGAAGTCATCATACCAATCAGTCAACAGCAACAGCAAGATCTCCATTTTTGGTAGACGACCCATCGTTGATGAGTTTGACCTGGGGTGAGCTGGTACAAGCAAGGCAGATTCGTCAAAAAAGCGCGGGATCTGGTCGAACCGGATCGTCGCATTCTACAAGGAACCCAACCGTGACACGCCAAAAATGCTCTTCAAAGTACATGGATTAGTTGCAATGGCGAGGCCAGAATCAGCGAGAATACAATTGCCACGATCATCATTTGACGAGGAGGCGGACCAGCGATATATGAGTGCGGGAGGTTCCGCATGCGGAGTATTTGACCACACGAAGCCGCGAAGACGACGTCAACTTGCCATTTTCAGTGCCGGACGTTCGATAAACGGAATTACTCAATCCCGTCTTGCACCACCTGCCCGTTCTACCACCTCGACAATTATTAAGAATGAGAGAATAAATCAGATGTTTCCTGGATGCTTGCACTCCTCGACGCCACGGCGAGATGGTTGGAATTCAATCTGCGAATCCCCGTACATCCGGTCTCAATCGCTCATCTATATGGTCCCGAAACGTACCTAATGAGATTGGTGTGTGAAGTGACCTTTTCTCGTGGACAGTCGGTTTGTTGGGACACTCCGTTTTGCCAGAATGATCGGAACAGAACGACGACTTGCAACACTACTAGTACATACAAACGGAGGCATTGGTTGGGCACTTTCTGGCAAATAAACGAAAGCGACAATTTATATGGTTCCAGTGCAAGCAAAAGCTTGATCGACGCAGGGTTTCTGCGATGATGGTCATTGTTCGACGATTCTTCTTGCGAGTGGCGGCGACAACCAGCTAGTAGCATCGGTTCCAAAACAGATTAAACAAACGACAGGAACTAGCTAGCAGCAAGCAGCTACCGAAGTACAGCAATCATACAAGGAAGTGCGTTCTGCTAAATAGAGAAACTAGCACCAGCACCGGTACGACGACGGTTTCGTGATTGCCATTCATCTTGATGGTACCGTAGGCATTCTGCTGGTATTACTCTTCATACTTGTTTCTGCAGCCTAAACATCCTTCTTTGGCAACAACTTCCCACTCACAAGGGGGGTTATGAACACATGGGAATGGAATCTCAAGGGAACATGTTGGGCACATCAGGTCGCTCCCACAAAACTGTCTGGACCGTTTCTCCTCTATACTGATCCAGTGATGATGGTTGGGAATGATGCAGTCTGGGGTGCGGCACATAGAGTCGATTGCATGCCTAATTTTTGGTTGGCGGGGCATGTTTGTGCCACGCATCATGACGACAGGTGGAGGTTGGGCACCATGTTCAGGGACGTGAATGGTAACTTGTTTGCTTTGCAATTTCATGCAACATGTCTTCATCCATGGCTTTTTGGGCAGCTTTGTTGTTCCATTTTCATGGATAACTCGAACCCAAGCTTTGTGGAAGTTTTTGTCCATAGGAGAAATGGCATTGCTATTATAGAGACAACCGCCAACTCTCTCATGTCCTTCCGTGTCCCTTCTTCGTTCGGAATTTTCTTTTGAGGTTGTGAAAGATGCACTTGATGCTATCACCGATCTCTTGTTCACTTCATCCATCAATAACATTTCCTGTGCATTATTGTTAGATCCAACAGTCTCCAGTTCAGTTTCAGCTTGATTTGCATCCAGCTTGCAGTTGGAGCAACAATTTTTTGAAATGACTCTCCATTCACAAGGGGGATAATGAGAGCAGGGGAATGGGATGTCTGCATGACAAGTAGAGCACATTAGGCTGGAACCACAACACTCCCTGGAAACCTTCTCACTTTTGAGGAGCCACCTATGATGATCAGGAATAATACAGCCTGAAGTTCGACAAATTGAGTCAACCGCATCCTTTTTCCTTTGTTTGCGAGGCATGTTGGTTCCATGCATCATGACACTTCTGATCGGGCAGCCTTTTGTATAGTGTTTTGTATACAAAGCAACAGTGTTCTGTTTGCTGTTCAATTTCATGCAATGAGTGTCCATCCATGCTTTCTTGGGCAGCTTTGTAGTTCCATTACGCTGAATAGCCCCAACCCAGGCTTGCCGGAAATCTTTCTCAGCATGTGGCAATGCCATGGACTTGTCAATTTCCTTTGTCTTCCCACTTTCAGATTCCCTTTCAAAATAAGATTCGCATTCCTCCCGGTCTTTCTTCCTTTTCTTTGAGTGTTTCGAGGACATGATCAATCTGTCTTAGCTTGGCCTGCCAGTATGGGTGCTGTTCGCTGGAGTTTTAGGGGGGGTTAGGCACCAGCGCGGGGGAGGGAAAAAGAAGAAGAAAAGGGAGAGGGTTAACCGTTGGATTCCCGATTCCGAATCGCAAGCAGGCAGGCCCGACCGGATCATAACTGACACGATCCAATACTTATAGGAAGGGGGGGAGTTGGCAATGACCGTTTACGTCTCCTATATAAAAGCAGACATCTCCCCCAAGGTAAGACGTCTGAAGAACATTAAAGATGTCAGTAAATGCGTCACAGAGAATTCAAATCTAGCTAACGGATACCTGGCTCACTCGCAGTTTCTCATTGTTTCCCGATCCTTTGCTGGAACCAAACCCTCCCGCCCACAACTTGAATTCCGAATAGAATCGACCTCGGTCAACGACTATCTCGCTGGTGCAACAACAACTGTCGACAATGAGGATCGCAACTACTTCTTCCTTCTCGAAGTGGCTGCTTAGTGTTGCTAATGCATACCCATTCAATGAGCTCAGGGCAACAAGGCATGGATTCACCTGCAAGTATGTCGTTTTTGAAGATCAGGACCTCAGCGTCGTCGGTGTCATTGAGAAGAAGTACAGCTGTGTTCCCACAAATAATTTTGACCATGTTTCCATTCTTGAAGATCTTATCTCCCAAGGAACATGCAAGCCTATTCCTCCTGACATGACAAACATCCTGGATTACATGTTCTATTGGGGTTTTCAGAAGAGTCCCAAATGGTACCATACGGTTCTCGCTACCCTGTATGCAATGTTGGAGGGGCGTCCCTGTGAAAGGAAGGACATCTTCATTGAGTGCATCTATTGGTTAGTGAAGGAAATGATTACGAAGAAATATGACTTCTACTCCAATGAAGGACAGATTGTGATGGATGCTTGGCATGGGTATTGTTGCCACTGGTATGACTACAACAACAAAATTTCCTTCCAGATATTGACTTTGATGAGTGAGACTTTTGTTGATGATTGCATTGAAGACATTGACAACCTAGGATTCTTGCAACCACACCATGCTGTACATGGTGGAAATCTAATGTAAGTTAATGGCTAAATTTGAAATTGTTGCTACCCATACCCAGTCAATCTTGATTGGCAATTAGCATCATGAGGTGGCCTTCCTCTTCTGTGAGTTTTCCACTGGCAGTATCTCTGACAGCAGCCATTCAGTGGAGGAGGTTGCTGGAAAGGAGATGGCAGTATTGGTTGGAATTGCTGCTGCATCTGCATGGTGAGTTGCATCATTTGAATCTGTTGTTGTTGAAATTGCAGCAGGCTTCTCATGTAATCGTTTCTTGGTTGTGCCACAGCTGCTTGGGTTGGTGGTGGTGGAGATGGATCGATTGCTGGACTCGGTGGTGGCTGGATAGCTGGTGGACTCGGTGGTGGCTGGATTGCTGGTGGACTTGGTGGTGGCTGGATTGCTGGTGGACTCGGTGGTGCTCCAGTGCAAGCTGCACAAAGGCAAGAATCATTGGGTGCGTACTTTTGTCTCTGTGGTTTGAATCCAGTAATGAAGTCCGAAAAGAATCTCTCTCCATTATCCTCTGGCAAAGGCTCTGCATTAGGAAATGGTTCATCCACACCCACAGCCAGTGCTAGCTCATTGAGGTAAGCCAGCTCCGAATGGTTCCAGTATGGAACAACCTTCTCCCATCCAGCTGGAATTGACCTCCTTTCTTCCAGACTTATTCTTGACAGGAAGGCTCTCTTGTGTCGAATGTTGAGGTTGTATCTGGCTGTACCAGCGAGGTTGAGGGCATCTGCTAGACTTCTTCTCATGCCACTATTGGCGAAATGGGCAAACTTGTCATGGAATGCTTCCAGTTTGGATTCTCCTCTCTTTGACAGATACTCTGGGAGGCTGTGCTTGGAATTGGGTGATGGTAGGATGGTGTCATACATGTCTTCCAAAGGCAGTGGATCAGCCAAGTGAGCGGCTTTATCAACACAGTTCTCTACTGCTGGCTTGGTATCGGGTGTGAACAAGGTAAAGTTCTTGACTGGATCGAGTCGCCCCTGTCCTGGCTGGCTACCATCACTGGCAGTCACCTTGTATCTGCAGAACCACTGTTGCAGCTTCTGTCTCATGGTCTCTGGCTCTCTCATCTTCTTCCTTAGATATTTGGAGTACCTAGCTCTGAAGACCTTGGAAGCTTGCATATCGGAGATCTCTGCCATGGAGTAGTGCTTGCCATTGGTGGATAGTAGACCATGTTTCAATGCATGGAGAAGTTTCTCATAGTCATCTGGTGAGTACACGTACAAGCAATCCAAGAGGTCCGTCAGTGCTTGAGAGTAATCAATGTGTCCTTTCCTCAAAGTTGACAGGATTCTCTTCTCATAATGAAACAGGCCAAGTCTCCCCTCAATACCTGGAAAGAGCACATCCCAATAGTCATCCTTGTGGGGCCATGTGTCACTGTACATGGCAGCTGGATTGAAGTTGTTCCTCCTTGCTAGCTGCATGGCAGCATGAGAGAAGTGGATAGTTTTGGTGGTGGGAACAAGAACAGCAGAGGCAATCTCACCAGTCTCTGTGGCAGCATCCCAAACAGCCACAGCACCAAGACTCTTGCTGTAGTTCTTGACAACCTGGAAGGTATGGTCTTGGCAGAATATTCCTTTGTCACAGGCAACACTCTGGATCTCTCTTGTGTGTCTCATATTGTCACTAATCCTCCATGGATTCCTGTTTGAAGCACAAGCAGCATCATAGATGTCACAGATGGTGTCACCAAGAGGAGGAAACTGTCTTATGTAAGTTCCATCCTTTTGAAGAAAGTGCACTATGCTAAAAGCTAGTGTAAAGATCTTTCGAGTGTTTTGAGTTTGAGAGAATGAAAGTTATGAGAGGATTAGAAAGCTATGAAAACTAATCGAGAGATCATTTGTGAAGCTCATTGAAGTTGGTCTCCCGCGGGAGGCCTCGAAGTGTGATATCGTAGGTTATGGCAATAACTCTACGTACTCCACGGTCCATTTCCGGAACCGTGGAAACTTCAGCTAGTAGCTGTCTAGTAGCGTGGAAGTCTCACGCGGCTAAATATCTAGAGCGATGTTTCATCGACAACCTAGTATGACTAGCAGTCATGAGAACCCTGTCTCAATGACTATTCGCGAAGGACTACGTCATGAGTCGAACTCAAACCCTATCTAGGTTCGAGTCACGAATAAGGCTAAGAGCCGTGTATTGCAGTGATATTTGATCCACCTGTTGACTTTCGGCGACGTGCGAGTTGGGTGTCGACTTTTTCGATTCGGCTGCTCGACGCCCTTAGATCTCGACTGCTGCTGGTAGTATGCCCTACAACCAAGGCCTACTCTCTTCCTTACACTAAAAGGAAGCGATAACGCTTTGATTGCAGGGCCATACTACCAGCAGCAACTGAGATAATGAGGTCGCAACAGTGCATGTCGGTTGATCAAAGCTTGTTGTTGTTCGTTTGTTGTTGGTTTCGACAACGGCATCTCGCTTTTTCAATCGTTTGAACTCAAATATTACCTGAACCGTGTTCTTCTACTGATTTACTATAGACTGACTTGCTGGATTCACCGGCAAGTCCCGTTTACAGCCAAAAATGTGAGTGATCAATACACAACGCTCCAATCTGTCTGTTATACCAGTGTCGACCGGCGTGCAAGTACCCCTTCGCGTCGAAATTACTTAGAGGCTTTTCATATTATTTATGGCTCGAACTAAAATTGAGGAATCCGGCCAGTGTAAGCCTGTTGAAGATTCCAAATTCCCAAATTTATACCAAACATATGTGCGAAAGAACTTCAGTACGTGTTGCAAACTATGGCTGGCTTATCACGTTTGGGCGTCCACCTCAAAGGGGTTGAGGGCTCTGGCAGCAAGACTGCCTAGGTACAGTATCAGTCTGATCGTTCGCAGGAACGGAGAAACTCGCGTTTTTCCACTTAATTTCACAATTTTGGCTGTTTTCGCAATCTCGCCTGTTGCGACACTCCCACAGTTATT
Organism: Seminavis robusta; assembly: GCA_903772945.1. Taxonomy (NCBI): domain Eukaryota; phylum Bacillariophyta; class Bacillariophyceae; order Naviculales; family Naviculaceae; genus Seminavis; species Seminavis robusta. The sequence goes on along the minus strand of CAICTM010000502.1, from coordinate 37,742 downwards.
AAAAACGCGATAACGCGAGTCTTGTAAAAAATCTTAAATCATGATCGTTAAATGTTTGTTTTCTCTTGGTTTACTCCCATACAAAATGCCACGAAAATGGTAAAATGGCAGAAAACACACACAGCGGAATTTACCGGATTGCACCATCGCCCTTCGAAGGGCAAAAGATCCAAGATATCGTTGAACGGTAAAGCCGCTAAAGCTAGAAAACACACCGATAACCGTCCAAAATTTCATTCTCGGCATATCACAAGCCCAGGCCCAAGTAGGTGCCGGTCATTGCCATCAAGAGCACAGAAAGGAAGGATGCTGTCGTGAAAGATGAAGTTGAAGAGACCTCTTCGTCCACACAAGAACAAATTCTGTCATAAATGGACGACATGTGTTCCTCTGACAGGTCACACTCTCGAGGGCAGTTTACCTCATCACAGTCAATGAAGAAAATGCGGCGAGAATGATGCTTGCACATTTCCAGCGGTATTGTTCCGTTCAAAGAAGTCTTTCCAATGTCAAACTTGGTCAAACTTTCTATCAATGCAAGTGACTTTGGAATTTCTCCAGACAGTAAGGTACTGTCAAGCTTAAGCACATCCAAAGCGGTCAACAAACCAAGCTCACTGGGGATCGTTGAAGAGATCCCAGTCCCCGAAAGATCAAGCCAAATCAGATCAGTCAAGCGGCCAATTTGGGATGGAATTGAGCCGCTGAGAACTGCAGAACCTTGAAGTGACAAGCTCATAAGCCGTTGTAGATTAGAGATAGCCGGCGGAACGGTTCCGGTCAGATTGTTGTAACCCAAGCTTAATCCTCTCAGATTTTTCAAGCCAAAGAGCTGAGGTGCCAATGAGCCGGTCAGTGCATTGCCATCAAGCCAGATCGAGTCGAGACGAGTAAGATAATGAATGCTGCTTGGAAGAGTACCACGAAGGTTCGTGTTTCCACTAATCGAAATATATGAAAGTTTTGTCAGTTCACCCAGTTGAGTGGGAAGAAGGTCTTCCAACGTGGTATTGATACGTTCTTTTCTTCCCAGGTCAGGGTTTCTATTCAGTTTGGTAAATTCGCCCAGGTGAGTGGGAAGAAGGCCTTCCAACTTGGTGTCGGTACGTGCTTTTCTTCCTAGGTCGGGGTTTCTATCCAGGGACAGAGACTCAAGGTTCTCCAAGAAGCAAACTTCCTTTGGCGTTGCTCCGTGCAAATTTGGTATGTTAGACAAGTCCAAGTCCACAAAGAGTCCATTGTTGCAATGAATTGACGAGTTTGGTGGAGTGCTGTGTGGCCAGTCACATTCATGCACTTCATAGTCCATCCAGTTGTTGCGTTCTGCTGGTGGCCACCAATCCCCATTAAAGGAAAAGTAGATGCTTGCCAATGCGAAGAGCTGCTTTTGCCGCTGTATGTCCAAGCTGGAAAGATTTGGATGCAACTTTAGCCAGTTCAAAGCTTGCGATTGAGGAGATGATGCATCATGTAGAGCAGCAAGAGTGTAGTCAGGGAACCCAAAGGACAAGCCAGAAGATTCTTGGGCGATGCCGCTGGCCACAGCGACGATCAAAGTTGCCAAAGCTGCTTTTTTCGGGACGCGAGCTGAATTCAGCATTTTCCTTTTCGAGCCTTTCTGTTGGTTTTTGCACTTCTTCAATTGTGAGAGTGAGACGAAGGGATGCCAAGGCAAGGTGCAGTACAATGTCATGTACTTCGAGCTTCTTGCTTGTCTTAGGAGAATTGCTACGGTGAGATCTCGTACCAAGCAAGTTTACATGGGTGGGTCGGTTGAGTCGAGTCCCATTTCTAAATTCCACGGTGTGCTCTTCGTAAAACGTGCTAGCGTGGGTCTCCGATCCTTGCAGCTCTCCCATGGCCAATGGAGCTCTCTCCCACAATACGGTATGGAACGGCAGGTCTCACCGCTGGTGCGGTAGCGTCCGATCAGTGAGAGCGTCGAGTGTGCTACCGTACTGGCCGACGTTGGCTTCGGCTGGTGAAGGATACTCGGCGGCTCTCGCTGAGACAAGCTGTTGTGCGAAAGCAACGAATTCTAAAGCAACAGTCCGATCATACAGTAGCAGCTACAAAGTGCTACGTGCACCGAATCAACTAGCGCGAACGCCATAAAATCCCTCGAGGAGAACAACCTGCAAAGTCTGCCAGACGAAGTACTAATACTAGCACGCGACAACGAGAGAGACAATGTAAACAAGTGTTCAAATTGCTCGAAATTGGTCTGAAGCCTATCTGATTCGAGATCTGATGTGCAGTTGCACAACCACACGAACATAGAACTTGAATGAATCGTTCCTTTGATTACCCCCAAAGGAGGGCGTCTGCCCCGGACAAGCCCGCTTTTACTTGCCAATCGCTGGTTCTTTTTTCTTCTACTTCACAAGTGGAAACGTTCCCTCTATACTTCAAGTAGGATCCCGGGAAGTTGATTCGAAAGTTTGCTTGATTGATTTTGATGATAATGAATTGAATGGAATGTATCTACGCAGGAGACATGCAGAAAGAAAAAAACTTGGGACTGCCATCTTTGGTACAAGCCAGAGTGATGTGCATACCGAGCTACATTGCATTGAAAAAGGAGAGAGAAGCCGTGGTAAGAAACTGTACAAAGATCGAAGGCCCCATGATGATTGAATCATTCGATTCGATGTATCCTCACCTTCTTTTCGGTCGGAGTTACCACGCGACCACTCCAATATAGAAGTTGGACGGGATCTGCCTTCAGGGACCCGTTGCTCAAGGCATCGGCTCGTTTGAGTAACTCTGCCATGGCCTCAAAGATCTCTTGATGGTTCTGAACCAATGTGAAGAGAGACTGGCGTTCTATATGCTCGCGCGTGGTTTCCAGGATGCTCTCAAGTTCCTTGTTGCAGGTCAGAATCCGGCCGTCGATGGATGCAACTCCATTTGCGGTCGGGGTTTGTTCAAAAACCGCCTGGTAGTCCAAGCCTTGAACAAACAGCAGTTCGCCTTGTTCGTTCGTCGCCTGTGCACCAGTGCCCTCCTTCTCGCCGTTGATCGCCCCATCGGCTGGTGCCGGGCTGGCATCCGGTATTTGCCCTGACGCCACCATCTCGTTTGTTTCTTGGATGGTCTTGAATAGTTTCTTGTGTTCGGAATCCAGCATGATTGCCCTGGTCTGCAACTGCTTGATGTAGTCAGCGACGCTGACGAGGATAGAGTACTTGTTTGGCTTGAAGGGGACCTTGGACTCTGACAGAACGTCTCGTAGTTGCTGGATTTGCTGACTGATCCGAAAAGATCGTTGCTGCTCTCTCAGGTTCCGCTCGTAGCGCCTTCGTTCTGCGGGTGACATTTTCTCGAGGTCCTTTTCCGTAATAATGGATCCGTCCTTGTTTCGAAGCTGAAATTCTGGGAAATCGTTCATATTCATATTCATGCTGCTTGAATTGCCGTTGGTGCTGCCACCAATCAAGCTGCCGTTGCTTGCACTACTATGAAGTGTACTCCCAGGATTCGACTCCAGAGAGGCTGTGGACTGTGACACCACAGAGGAATCATGCATCCGTTTGGTCCCCGCCAATGCGGCAGCCGCAGCCCCAGTTGCATCGTCTGGGGCAGCGGCAGTGGGAGGAGGCGCTGGTTGCAAAGGAGCAAACTGTGGTTGTTGTTGCAATGCTATTTGGGTTGCTTGCTGCTGCTGCTGTTGTGGTTGCGGAATCAGCATGGGCATGGGTATTGGAATCCCCGCGCTTGAATATGACTGGTGCTGTGATTGCAAGGTACCATTGGGGGCAATGGCCAGGGTAGCGGGACCCCCAGCTGTAGCTGCTGCAAAGATCTGGTGGCCAAGGCCTGCCGGTGCCGTAATGGATGTTGGAGCTCCATTGGGGCCTGCGATGATGTAGCTCTGCGTCTGTTGTGCAGAACCTGGAGCCGGAGCTTGTCCTGCATGTGTCGGTGCAGCTCCCAAGGCAGCCAGAGCGGGAAGGCCATGAGTGGCGCCTGCTGGCTGAAGAAAGATGAAGGACTGATGGGCCTTGGCCGCTTGTGCGGTTCCCTGGGCTTGTTGCGCTGCAGCTGCCTGTTGTGCATGCTGGCCCGCAGCTGCCGGTAGAAGGAGATTGGTCAGTCCAGCTGATGCCGATAGCTGCAATGCATGAGCCTGCAACTGATCAAGAGACGACATGTCGTAACCCTCCAATCCTCCCGCCGGTGCTATAAAAGTGGGGGCAATGCTGATCGCAGCAGGCGCATGGGCTGGCGCTGCCTGGGTGGGGGCCGCTGTTGCGGCGGCTTGCTGCTGTGGTTGGGCAGCGTGGTGCGCTTGTGCAAGGGTTCTCGCTGCAGCCTCCATCACTCTACGTATCTATCTACCAAATGATGAGGTTCGTAATCGCAGAGCTGTTGTGGAGAAAGAAATGGAGGGCCCTGATCCCCCCCGACAAAAGATTTGGTTCCTGGGTTCGCAATACACTACTATACAACAGATCAACATAAACTTCCGTCGAGACTTGTCTATCTCAACTGTCTTTCCAAAGCCCGGCCAAATGGCTACGGTATAGAGATACCTTTGATTTGATCAAAGTGCTCGACAGCTTGAGGCTCGTTTCCTGGGCCGATTGTGGGCAGGTGTCGATTGTCTTGCTATGCTGTAACAGATGGGTTTCCTGTTCTTGGCCACATGGCTCCGCAATCTCGCCGCAACCACTTTTCTCGCTCTCGAAGAGACGACGATAGAGCCTGGTTGGAGCTGCAACGCACTTGGGAGGGGCAGTAGGTTTCGTTTTTGCTTCTGCTCTGACAGGGTGTTCTGCTACTGACGTCACTCCTCTGTTTCAATTCGCTTCAACAACGTCAGTGCTATCATCACACCTTCTACCTCAAATATAAGATTATAAAACTCGTCTGTGCACACACGCACAAGCCCCGGTACTGATTACGTACCGCACCATTCCCGCGTCGAACCATTTCGGGAGGTGATCGAGCGAATGAGAGAACATTTTTTGAAGTCGGAGACGATCGCACATCTTTACCGGTCCAGTCTAACATTGCTTACTGTGGGCTCCTGCTCGAGCTCTGTTGTCCCTCTCGATCTCATTCTTCTCAGTCGGAAACTATGGCAAAAGGGTAGCTAAGTTTCATTTTGCGTCCAAGAGTTCAGTCATTGGAAATGCAAATACTATCCTGACACTGGCATCGTGGAGGTCGTAGGGTTTTGTACATGGTAATTGAAGCAAAACAATGCTACCAGAACTTGATAGTCATACCATTACGAAGAACAAAATATCTTAACATCAGGGAGAAGAATTTCACTAGTGACATATTTTTCAACTTTGGATTGCCACGTCATTTCAGGTCCACGCATATGTTCATAGTCGCCCTTTGGCTGTAGGATGGTGTCATCGCAGGCAAGCTCAAGCTCAAGCCACCAATAGCAATAAAGAACAGCTACTAGTACTCCCGGATTACCGCTGCCTGCTTCCATCCAGCAAGCTTATGCATACGCTTGGTTGGAGCGACAGTCGAGTAGTCGAGTCGAGTCGAGTCGAGTCAGGTCTATTCTAGTCGAGTCGTCAAGTGACTCGACTCCACTCAGTCAAAGCCGAATGCAAAGCAGCACCCAGGCATGGTGATGATGGAGGTGCAAAAGACTGCGATCTGTGGCTGCCCAAGGACGCACCATAGTTTTGTACCGGCACATGTTTCTTCTTTGGTGAGCTAGCTACCGGTAGCCAGTGGGTAGAAGGAAATAGATTGTGAAAAAAGCTATAGATGATGATAGCTATGGTGACCATTCCGTGCTCCTGGTGTCTGTGTGAAGCCAGCACCTTTTTGTGATCAATGATCCAGAACTTATCGTTAATGCCGGCAACACTGTTACAGGTTTGTGGCTCTTTTAATAAAGGTGAGACATGCTGTAGAAGAGTCACAACTCAAACAAAGTAGCTTCCAATATGGATTGCGGAACACAGCGCAGAATCCACTTGATTTCCTTTCTCCTCGAGATTGTCAGGACGATCTACCCGCCGATAGACTAAAAAAGGGACCGAAGCCGGAGACAGTGTAGGTACAAGACTGGTACGGTAGGTCTTGTGGATAGGGGCTGCTGCTTTAATGTACGGTACTTCCGGTTTCCGGTAGCTCTTCCGGTGCGGGAGTTGATAGTCATCCTGGTCACCATTCTGGTCTTTGAATGACTGAAAATTGAGTGATTGTGACTCCAACGCGTTTTGCTCGCCGCAAACACACCCGAGACCACCAACAACCAACAACACCATCACAATACTAGCTAGTAATTCAATTCAAAGGAAAGAAAAAAGCAACAAGCAAGAGATACAAGAGAGCTCATCAGAGACATTGAAATATTGATCGACCATGGTGGCACCCCTTCCCGGTACCGGTGGCGAAGCAGTGGTCTCAGTGAAAATTCGCCATTTGGTGTTTTTCTTTGGGCTGCTTTTGGTGATAGCACAGCTGGCTGTGGATCATGGATGGGGATCGTCGTTCAACGAGGACGATGAGGGTGGCAGTTCCATAAGGAGCCTGCGTCAAGAGGATGCTGCAGTGCACAGTGAGGAACTGATAGATCTCAAGAATCAATTAGAGTCGCTCGCACAGGAACTGGCGTCAGTTAAGGGCGACAAACAAAAGCAAGACAAAGACCAGGATCTGACAGGTCTCAAGAATCAATTAGAGTCACTTAAGCAGGAACTGGCGTCAGTCAAGGGCAGCAGCCAAAAACAAGATGAGAGCAGCAGCAATGAGCTGAAGGCGCTTCGAAAAGACCTTGAATCGCTCAAGGCCAACAAAAGCAATGAACCTGAACCCGCGAAAGGAAACGAGGCAGCAGCAGTCGAACCTGCTAAGCCTCAAACGGTGGTTGAAATTGAAGCAGAACCAGAACCTGATACTCCCTGGGCCAAACCTCACGCAAAACGAGAGTTCGGGAAGCCTTATGACAAGGTGGTGATAGCAACAAAAATCCATGGCCAACATCAGCTCTTTATTCTGAAGCAAATGCTCTGCTTGTTCACATTTGCTTACAACGACAGAATGAAATATGACGTTATTGTCTTTACCACCATTCCTCTGGAAGAAAAGGATGTTAAAGACCTAGAAGCCCTGGGATTACCCGCCAAAGTCAGTGTTGTGGTCGACAATCCCGGTCTTCACGTGATGGTGGACAACTTGGAGCCAGACCGGAAGGAGAAATTTTTGAATCGATGCAATGTCACTAAAACAGCCGATTTGAACTGGCATTCAGTGTGTTTTGAGCCCGATGGAACATGGCAAAAGCTAGCCTACAATTGGCAAGCAGAATTCAGATCCCTGCACCTTTGGAATCACCCAGCTTTGACAAATTACAGATACATGTTTTGGATTGATGCGGATGGCTTTAGTTCCGAAGTTTGGAAACGTGATCCAGTGGCCTACTTCATCGAAAACAACCTGGTCATGTTCTTTAATAACTTTGGCCAGGGTAAATCTGCAGGAAGAGTAAAAGAATTCCGGGAACGATTCCAAGCTGCCTTCAACAAAACTGTTACAAACTTGAGAGTTGAAGAGGGACATCTGGCAGCAGACGAGGGGCTTGGACCCATCCACCAAATCCACGGATTCTTGCATATTACCGACCTGGACTGGTTCCGTTCAGAACCTGTGATGAAGTGGTTACGGATATTGATAGGCGACGAGTTCCTGGTTCGCAGATTTTGTGACCAGTTGGCCGTCACAGGGGCCACAGCTGTCCTTGCTCCAGAGAGGAGCTGGGACATGCGCTCACATGGAATCAAGCTCAATGTGTTTCACAATGGACAATTTGATGGAAAAGAATACTCTCAGACTCACTTCAAAAAGTACTGGCATGAGCGTGGAGGAAAGGAAAAATTCCCCGTGGCTGCTCAAGAAACGTGCGAGGTCACCGCTGCTGGCTAATTCACTCCTCCATATTATTTGTTCGCAGAGGCAACAAGGTGCTTCGAACTCAGCTCAACCGAGATGGTTGGCTCTCTATCTTGCGTAGATTACCCTCAATTGTGTACTTCTTTATACTGACAAAGTAATCTTTCTAGCGGGCTATAGAAATTCATTGCTCCCATCAGCTAGCTTCGTAGCTTATGCCAAACGGGCAAGACCAAAATGACAACGCTAGGACTAGGAGATCATTACAAATGAAAAACATCTTGCTGGTGCCTGGCCAGACCTACCAGGTACGCGTCGCGGCGTATCTGGTAGCTGTCCCACCTCGTACTGCACCAGCCGATCTCACCGACAGGTCTCCAGCGCATACTGGTCCCATCAGCGTGCATGTTGTATGCTGCTACAATCTTTCCCCTGATTTCTGAGCCTATGAGAATAGCAGAGGTTGAATTTGATCATCAGAATGAGAGTCGATGCGGAGCAGCCTGTGACATGTTGGCGGCATATTCAAGGCTGCCACTGACACGTGAACCATTGGATCATCTTTTGTGTTGCCATCGAAATCAGTATCGTCGTCAACGCGGACAACTCGAATCTCCCAGTATTCCGACGAACCCCCTCTCCCTTGGTTGCACAAGTCTACTGTGGAAGCACTCCACAAGTCAAAGCACTCCCCAATTTGGCTCCTGCGCGCACTGAATTGATACGTAATGTTGAGTGTTGCAGACTGATTATTCGGGGTCGAGCCATTGTTGAGGTTGAAGAAGGCAATTGCCATACTGGCCTTATTCGATGTAGTAGTGGTTGTTGTGACTGATTTGAACCACACTTGCAGGTTGGTACTCGCTGCCATTTTGCCTGTGTTACTTTCAGCCGGAGCCCCGCTGCATCCGAGAACACAATCGGCCTGCCGGCCACTGACATCTTGATTGATGGCAATGACGCGCTGATTCAGCAAAATGTCGCGGTATACAGGGGACATGGACCGAACATCAGCTCCAATGAACAGAGGGCTTGCTATCATGGCCCAGAACCCGAATTGCAACCTGGCTTGTTCGACGGACAGCCCACCATGGTCATTGCTCATGTCCCCGACCAGCAACATGTCCGCATCGTTGAAAGTACCGCTTGGCTTCTTTTGTAGATCGCTCCAGTAGTCTGCCCAATGCATAATGATACTGTAGAGTGATTTCCAGGAATTGCCAATGTCGTGAAAATTACGCCAAGTGTTGCAGCCAGCCTCATGGTACAGTCCGGTCAGCGGCCGAGTGGATTCGTTCTTTCCAAAATAAACAGCCCAACTGCAACTGTAGATCAAACCAATTCCAGTTTTTCTCTGGGCCTGTTGGAGAGCATCTCCAAAGCGGGTGTACATTCTTGTTCGAAAAGTTGGATCTGGCATGTTGCACGCATCCATCTTGACGTAGGATACTCCCCACTGAATAAATGTCTCTGCATCAAGCTCTTCGTATCCATAGGTCCCCTCGAAATTGGCACAAGTCTTGCGACCACTATCTGCATAAATACCCAGAGTCAGGTTTCTTTGCTCCATGTACTGCACTAGGTATGGAATACCGTGAGGGAAACGATCTGGATCGGCACGGAGACGTCGAGTGTTTGGATCACGACCGTTGGACCAACAGTCATCAATCGACACTTGTGTATATCCAGCCTGGGCAAACCCGCCTTCGACCAAGGCATCTGCCATGGTGACAAAGAGGTCTTCATTGATGCAAGCTTTTGGCCATGCGCTACACTTTGTCTGACACTCGAAGCGCAGCCAACTCATCCAGCCCATGGGAGGCGTCTTGAGATTTGGAACCACTGGATCGGCCCTGCATATTGCAGCAAGAGCAAGAGCAACAACAACAGCCCATGGTCGCGCTGTCAACATCATCCTTTCAAGCCTCAAGTCAGGGACGATGATCAATACTACCAGTAAGTTCAATGCGATACTCACTCGAGTAATGGGATAATGGGATGTCTGACATTAAGATTCTGGTTGGATCCTGTTAAATCTTTATTTGGATGGTCGGACAGTATCTTTCTCAGGATTTATGACCGGCAAGAGAGACGAATTATTCAATAAATGAGGCGAAAAACATAATCTGAGATACGGTACGTACACTGGTACCAGCGCTGGCGGTACCAGAGTGAGTGTTGAAGCCATAATACATGTTACATGTATGCTCAGTGTCTCTCAACCCAAACGTTTTCACTACCTGGTAGCTAGTATGGTACCTAGCTAGCTAGCTAGGTTTCGTCGGTAGAAGATCTTAATACTGCGCTTTTTATTTACAAAATTAGCTGAGCTCTTCAATGGTTTTTCCATTCCGTCCCTTCAGCTTACTTCCTTTCGATCTTGGCGCAGCTCTTTTCCAGCCACTTCCAACCAGGGCTATCCTTTTCCAAAAGAGGCGACACCTTGGCCCAAACCTCTTGGTGGTAGTCGTCAAGCCAGTCAAACTCCTCGTCGCTCATCAAGTCTTTCTTGATGAGATTTTTCTGAATTGGAATCATGGTGAGCTTGGCAAACTTGAGAAACTTCTTCTCCGCAGACTTGGGTTCGTCGTCCCCTTCCGGCGCTTCCTCGTCGTGCTTTGGGTCTACGTATTGAATTTCAATCAAATTTTCAATGCGGATCCCAAAGTTGCCGTCTTCGTAGTAGCCAGGTTCGTTGCTGACCACCATGCCCCTCTTAAGACCCTCCTTGTTGGCGAATCGAGGAGAAATGCTATGGGGACCCTCGTGCACCAGCAGTGCACTTCCAACACCATGACCCGTGCCGTGTCCATAATCTTTTCCAGCCTCCCAAAGAGACTTTCGGGCAAAGACATCGAGCACAAATCCAGGTGTGTTCTCGGGAAAAACCATGCGATCGAGACCGATGTTGCCTTTCAGGACACGAGTGTAGTAGTCGATGAACTCCTCTGATGCCGCACCAAAATGCCAAGTGCGTGTGACATCTGTGGTTCCATATGTGTATTGACCTCCCGAATCAATCAGAATGGGAGTCTCCGCATCCAGATACTTTAAGAGATCGGTGCCTTCCTCGGCACGGTAGTGGATAATGGCGCCGTTGGCGCCAACACCGGCGATGGTTGGGAAACTCACTTCCTTGAATCCCGGTTGTTGGGCACGGAAGCCAGTGAGCTTCAAGTCTACCTCCACTTCACTGACTTTCTTTCCTTCGACCACAATGGTTTGTTCCAACCAACTCATGAAATGGGCCATGGCAGCACCATCTACGATATGTGCCTGACGCATTCCCTGTATTTCTGCCTCGTTCTTGCAGGCTTTCATGGGTGTAACAGCGTTTTGTTTGTCAATCATTTGTTTCTCTGGAACACAACTGGAAATGGCCAGGTTGGCGTTCTTTTTGTCGATCCACACACGATTTTTGGAGCTTTCCTCGCAATGCTTCCTGACATCCCCGACTACATCATCGTAGGGTTTGATTGTCACGTCCTTCAAATGTTGCTTGAGTTCGTCCGACTGGATTTTGGCGGCATCACAGTACAGAGTGACGGCATCTTGTGACACGGTGGCATATGCAATTCCACTGCAACAGCATCAATCAATAAGGTACAAGTAAGTAATGGTGATTAAGATTTTTCAGAGTTGAACGGAACCGAAAACAAACATCGTGGATGCACTTACACTGGACAAGTTTCAATATCTCCTTGTGCTCTCACATTGAGCAAATAAGCCACATCATCCAACGCACAAAAGACGGTCAACGTCGCTTTTTTGGATTCCATTTCCTTGCGGATATCGGCTACTTTTTCCTCCACTGACTTTCCAGCATACTCCAAAGGATGTACTTGAAAGGGAGACGTTGGAATGGGAGGACGAGCATCGCCCCAAACGGGGTCGATCAAATTGGGATGGCTGGTATCAATTTCAGCAATTTTGAGATCTTCGTCCGCGAGTTCGTCTTTTGCAGCCTCCTTGAATGCATCGGTCAATTCTTTTGGATACGAGGCAGCGTGGACGTAAGGATCCAATCCCACTCGCAATGGCTTTTGTGTTTCGGTGTATTTGGCCGTGGCTGCCTTGGCCAAGTGTTTGGAAATCGTGTCGACTTTGGACTGCCCACTCTTCATGAGTGTCCAACAGTCAGGGTCCAGCTGCAGTCCCGCTTCGTTCCAGTAGCGAGAGTCCGTCCACAGACGAGCATCCTCATGACTAATGACAGCCGTCCCAGCCGAGCCTCCAAACCCCGAAATGAATCCACGGCGTTTGTAGGCATCCGGGGTGTACTCGCTTAAGTGAGGATCACCCGAAGGAACAAGATAAACATCCAAATCAAGTTCCTTCATCTTGCTCCTGAGAGCTTCCAACTTGGCAGCAGGTGTCATGGTCGTTGTTGTCATGGTCTCTTCCACTACAGTTGTTGCTTCGGGCGATTCTGTGGCGCTGCTACTAAAGAGTGCTTGGTGGATTCTTCTTGGATCTTGTTGTGTCGAGCCACCTCGAACGCCAAAAATACCAGCAGAGCTGCTGGTTGTGAAAGGGCGAATAATTCTGGAATTGGCCGAACTGGAAGCGGAAAAGCTCTGCACAGAATACGAGGCTGTCAAGGCTAACAAAGCAGTGGAAGCATAGCGTCTTCGTCCCATCATTGTCACCATGGCAGTGTGTTGGTGATGAAAAATGTGGAGTCGTCTGGTTGAAATGGGTGTTGTCGTTGTGGCAACACGCGATAATGTTGTCGTCATGGTGGAGATGGATGAGATGGAAGTTCTTTGCTGAGTGGACGGGTGACGTCAGCCGTTTTTCAGTAGGGACAGGGTTTTGTACTCCTCACCACGGTACAAATCGCGCAAAAGCCGGACCGTTTGGGAATTGGCCAAAATCGCTTTTTTCCGTGATATTCGTGGTTTTGTTTGTTTTTTTGGATCGGAAACTGCTTCTTAATCGTGAGTCGTACATTTGATTAAGTCTATTTGTTCATGGATGATTTATTAATTAAAGGCCCCAGTGTTCTTGTGGTTTGCTCGCCAAATTCTTTTTTGTTTTAGTCAAAACCAAGAGTTTCGCGGAAAAACGCTAGTTTGGCCTCCTTACCGCTTCTGTTGCTTCCAAGGATCCATGTCACTCGTCCTCTTTCAGGAATTGAGGACCAACGCATCTTGATTGATTGGCCATGGCAGACAACAACTTTCAGGCTAGAAATAATGTCCAGGATGATGAGGATGGTGGCGCTATCAGTGAGGCACCAGCTGCTTTGATCAGTGTGGCTCTTGCCAGGAAACTGTTGAGATACAGCAAGAATGCAACCGACTTGCCCGTCACACTAAATCTCGACTTTAGCCAGTGCAGTTCCAAGGAGGCACTAGAGTTTGTTGGCGAGGCTCTCCGGTGCAACACGTTGATTGAAAATCTTACGATTGAGCTCTGCGATGAGGAGGAACAATCCATGTCCGCCGAAACCTTGCAGGATCTCTGCTATTTCATCTCCCACAACCCGTCGCTGCGATTGCTCATGATCGGAGGGGGGTCCGATCTAGCCAACTCGAAGGAAATCAGTCAAACGCTACTGGAGGCAGCCAAGCAGAACAATTCTATAGAGAGAATTCAGATTGGATCCCCCAGTGATGCTACCATGGATTCCATGCCTGAAAATTACGATTGCTTGTCGTCTTGTCGGGAACTTGAGCTCCGTGGATTGACGGAACAATTGGCACAATCTACTTGGCCCGAAAACCATTCCATTGAAACTCTCCGATTGTTTTGTCAGGAGTCACAATCCAAAAAGGAGTTTGAATCAAATCTATCCACAATCCTGGAAAAGTTGGAACAATCTCCCAGCGCGAGGAGAATCCGACATTTGGACTTGAGTGGATGGAGCAAAATGATGTCAACGTTCTTGTCTTCCCCAAACTCGGCAGTCCAAAGACTCAAGCTCACGGAAGTATCGTTCCAACATTCCGACATTGGCTGCTCGCCCATGGATGGCCTGCTGTGGGGACTGGTAGGACGTGGGGATGCGGCAACAACCTCGCTCGACATTCACGACTGTGGCTTTGACGCGTTGTCCATCAAAAAGCTACTGAATGCCCTCAAACACAATCATCTAGCAATCAACCACTTGCGAATTCATGGATTGGATGCCTTTCGCGGGCAGGATTTGCGAGACCTCTTGACACTTCCTTGCTTGGAAAGTCTCGGCTTGCTATGCTGGGGTACTGACACGGATGATGTTGACAAGCACATTGGCAGTGTGGATGAAGGACTTCAAGAATGCTCCTTATCCTCTGTCACCATCTCAACCGGAATGTTGGCACGCTTGGAAAGGGGTCTGACAACCGCTTTGAGCCAATTGTCCCTCACACGGTTGGATCTCTTTCGGTGCGATCTCTTCGAGGCGGACATCGACTGTTTGGTCAGGCTTATAAAAGACAAGAACTGTCACTTGCAACATTTGTCGTTGACTTCAGTCAGTTGCATGACAGAAGAGGGATCCCTAGAATCCAAAGTCTTTGAGTGCTTGCACTACGACGTATGCCTAGCAAGTCTACAATGGATGTACTACGTTGACGAAACTCCGTACGCTTTGTTCGAAGCTGCAGGGAATACCAACATAGAGAAGTGGACACTTAAAACCTTCAAGATATTCACACCTGACGCGTCTGCTCCCGGATTCCACGATGCCATTGACAGCATAGCATCTTCAATGTCAGCGAACTGGGAATTGGAAGAACTCGCAATCGCAGGGGTAGCGTATGATTTTGATGATCCTTACCCGGAGCCAATAGCTACTGTGGGTCAACTGGAGCAGATCTCTGCTTACGAAAACAGAAACCGGATGAAAAAGCTGATATTCTCGCCAGCGCTTCACAACATGACGAAAGCAGAGTGTGTCGGGATACTAGCAAGCCTGTGGGAGGGGAGGGGGCTGCCAGATTGGCTTTCGTTGGCACTGTGGCTTATCGAGGAGGTACCTCACCATTTCTTTGAATGAACTTCAGCTACCGTACAAATGCAGTACCGTATAAGCTAGTGCTCAATCATGCGGATTATTATATCTTTTAATTAACTACTCTGTAAATAATCGTGTTGTATCCATGCAGTTCACCCACCCTGCCCATTATCTCTCGTCTGCTGTTCCTCGGTTCGCAGCGCATCTGCTGCTTTGCCTCTGCCGTGCTTGCATTAAACGGTGACAATCACATCTTCGTCATCAACCTCCTCCATGTCGTCATCAATGGGCTCAGCGTCTTCCTCTGCCAGCTTGGTGGACTCGTCGTCGGTGTCGTGCTCGTTCTCAAACATCTCGACTTCTTCCGTGTCAACCCGATCTTCCTTGGCTGTGTGGTATCCTTCGTCAGAGTCACTGTCCGTATTGCCATGGCTGTGATTGCTGTGACAATGGTTGAAATCATTCTTGGCTTCGTCGATGCGGCGACGCTTGGCTCCAGGCTTCAAAGATTCAGGCGAACGGTCATCGCCCGCATCATCGTCGCACTCAGTCTCGTCCACAGACCGCTTCTTGGGGCTACGTGCCGTGATCTTCAGAGATGAAGCAATCGGACTCCCGTTTTCGGTCAAGCTTTCAGTAACGTTCAAAACTCCTTGTGCCGCCGTCGCAGTGGGACTACCAGTACTGCTGTTGTTGAAGGTACGAGTCTCGCGGCTGAGATGCTTTTTAGTCTCGCTATTTGCTTTCTCCTGCAAGTTGGGCCGCACAAGTGGGCTCACAATGGTAGCAACTGATGTGTTGGGGGGCACCAGAGCACCGTCCTGATGCACCCCACTGCTGCTGGATGATGCCGTCTCAATTCGCTCCACCAATGGCACAGCCCCGGGAGGAGTGCGACGGAGGAAGGGATCAACTAAGGGTGAAGTCAAAATCGCAGAAGGACTTCCTTCTTTCCGAGTGTTGGATGCAGCGACAGTTTCGTTTCGCGTCAAGACGCCTTCCGGCACGAGGCTGCGGAACTCCCGACGCATTTCCTCTCTCTGTTGCTGTGATTCATTCTCAGCTTCCTCGTCAGTCAATTCTTCATAGTGTACGTTGTCTTCATCATCAGAGTATTCATCCTCGTCTACGGTACTGTCCCAAGCAAAAAAACAGCAGGAGAAGACAACTCCAACCACATAGAGGAGAACACCAAGCCACAAACTTGTTTGCCGTAAGCTAGAGACCAATGTCGTCTGCTGGGCTTCCGACATGAAATCCTTGTGCACGGCAAAGATGCAAGCAACCTCAGCAATCCTTTCTAGAAGCAACAGCCCGGACAGGTGCACTCGAGACCAACGGCAGTAGCGTGGACGAGTCACAAACCACACCACGTTGAGCGCAAGGCACCAGTACAAAGTGAACACGAAGAGGTCGTATCCATGCTTGGCCATCGCAACCCATGACTCCAATGTCAACAGAGGTTGGAGAAAGCTAGTTGCCGAGACAAGCTTTTCCAAATGCAAACGCTCCAGTTCTTTGGTTCGATTTTCGAGGAGGAAGGTCTGATTGCGGAGCAAAGCTTCGTAGTGCTCCTTTTGCTCACGTACTTGTGCTTTCCAGTTCTCCATCAAAGCGGCCGTCCATTCCTGCATTTCCTCTTCTCTTTTTCGAAAAGCCTCTTGTTGGCCCTGTATCAGTTCTCCGATTTGCTGAATGGCTCGTTTCGTGATGATGGCCAATTGCATGCCCACTTGCTGTTGAAAGCCAAGGGACATTTGCTGCGTCAACTGATTGCACAATTGAACCACCTGGCCAAAGAACAATGTATATGCGTTTGACCCCGCTTCGGTGAGGCTTCTGAGACAGTGTGGTAAATGGGGAAACTGCTGATTGTCATCATCAGAAGTAGAACTTTCGGGTCCCAAGGCGATGCAGTGCCGTGGATCGGTGACAACGCTGCCTTCCTTGTTCTTGGCTTGAATGGAGCCTTCCTCAATAATGTCACGTCCAAGGTCTTCCAAATGACAACGTGCGAGCTCAAAGGCTAACGCTTTTTGATGCTGTGGACCCATTCGCTCGCAGACCCTTGAAGTCATTGCCATTTCTTGTTGGTTCTTGGGTTGAAAAATCTTGAGGGCTTCGACCCAGCATTGTGGTTGTCGACGAGGAACAGCGGCGCCGTAGAAAGAAGGAGCACCAGATAGGTTGATGTCTTCGCTGGACCACAGTTGCTCAGACTCGGAACCGAGTTCGATTTCTTGAGCACACCCTCGGTGCCATGCTAGACTCAAAAGGAGAAGGACCGGAAACAACTTGACAACGATAGCAATTGCTCGAAGCATGGTTTGATGGTGTCGTCCTTTCCAATTCGACGAAACTATGAAGGCATCCATTGTCAACCAATACTAGCAGAAGAACTCTCAGAATTGATTCTTGGATTAATGGCGAGACATGCACAGCGCAGCGTGGATCTCTGCGTTTTCTGTCTCTTTTTGCAAGGATGAAAACGGCAACGGCTTTTTTGTTTTGTGGCGCTTTAGATCCCGCCCTGTGAATCACGTGGGATTCTTTTTCGAAATCGCATTCTTCATAATTTTTGTTTCCACTTCCCAGTTGTTGTCTTGTGTGGCATTTGGCATTCGATCATCCATTATTACGGTAGTAGTAGTAGCTAGCTAATAGAGGAGGTCAACTTGCCATTGTCGATCTCAAGAAACATGCTGTCAACAACTCGAGGTTCTGCCGCTCGCTCGCTCTGCCAACACTGGGCGTCACAGAAGCAATGCCGATGGATGTCGTTGGAAGACAAATCCAATCTAAACCTTGGCGACCTGTGTGAAAATATTGCAGAAGAGCACAATTTGACAAAAGCCCAATCGAGAAGAATCGTAACTTCTCTTTTTGATAGTATCACTCAGGTGAGAGAGTGACTGACGAATACCGTACTACTCTGTGGAGGTCTGCTTTATGGAGCCTCAACTTCCACCTCTTCTTCACTCACAGGCTGTGGCAGACAAGAAGAAGGTGTCCATTAGCAATTTTGGCTCTTTTGAGAGTGTGCATGCCAAAAGCAGAGAAATGAGAAACATACAAACAGGCGAGAAGTACATTACCGCAGCCAAAGAACGGGTCAAGTTCAAGCCGTATACCCACTTCAAAGATGAGGTCAACAAGTGAAGAAAATGAATACTACAATCAATACCTATTTTCAAAAAAGGCAATCTTTCAGCAGCCTGGCAGTATGGTATACAGTACAATCATCCACAACAGCGCAATATCCACTAGATAATCTAGTTTATTCTTCCTTTTACAAAGAAGATCTTACCATGGCCCAGGTCGATTCGACAACATCATTAGAATCACGTCCCGAGGGAAGGCAGCAATCCACCAAATTCAGCTTCAATGGCAATAACGAATAGGTCGTCCCAGAATGGGTAGAACAGGAACCCTTGTGCTTTCCAGGAGAAATCACGTCAATCTCCGTATGATTCAAGTGCACAGCAGTGTCCGCCAGCGGCTTGCAGCGAACTAGGATATCCATCTCACAAACTTGCCTTGGTTTGCGGCATTCTTGAAACATCAAGTACGATGATCGGTCCACTGGATCCAGCAATTGAAGTATCTCGTTCCGTTCGCTGGTTGCTGCAGATGATTTCCTGCTAGCCCTTTGTCGTTTCTGATACTCCTTGCGCTCCTTTTCCCGAGCGTTGAACATGAAATTGGCACCATCTACTGCCTTGGCTAGGTGAGACGGAGGAGGGACTGTCTTGGAGAAGCTAACGGAACCAGTTGAGCTCTTCCACACCCCCTCTTCAATCATTGCAACCGTCACAGGATCCATGGCAAGTAGCATTTTCGCGGCATCTCGTTCAGCAAATAGCTTGGCTTGGCCCGTGCCGTCGTCTAAAGTGCCGCTACATTCCCATTTGATTTCCCCATAGCACTGTGATGTTGAACATCCGCTGGGACAAGCTAGTGTTGATGCTTCCTTGGCCGTGAGAGGCTTGGAGGGCGCATCAGGCGATGTCTTCCGAGGACCTTTCGATGTGGGATTCTTGTTGTTGCTTCCGTTTGCCCCAGGCGGCGGAAGAGGATGATGCCAAAAGGTTTGCTTGCTCTGATCGTCGCCCCAGCCCTTTTGCTTGCTCTTTGTCTGCCTGGATTTGTGGCCATCTCGTTTGCTTGTCTGGTGCTTTCGTTGACAAAGTGGCCGAAAACACTTACTGCAGATGGCCTGCGCTTCGCAATAGGAGACACCCAGAAATCTTGCTCCAATCACTCTTCGAACAAGTGAGGGTGCAATTTGATTGCCTATGGCTGTCGTTGCACTCTTGGGCCTCTGCCGACATTGCAAATCCAAACAGATTGCTTTCAGAAGATCCCCCAGATGACACTCAGGAATGCCTGAAACTGAAGCAGGGGACAACTCCATGAGCGGTCCTTTCATGCGTTCTGCAAGTTTGCAGCGGTCGCCGTCAAGGACCGTGTTCTGTTTCGGCGTATACCTCAAAGGACGACGATCCAACATTCCTGGTAGGAACTTCAGGCCACCAACGGCGTCAAGCAATCCTCTACTACTTGGCCGTGGAATCCCAGGTCTCCCCAGCGGCAACTGAAGGCCTTCCAAGTTTTTCGTCCCGGAGCACCTTAGAAGCCGCGCACGAATACGAGTCATGGAGCATCCAAAACGCTGGTACCCGCGGGCATCGGGCTCTTTGAGAGCATCGACCGAGAGCTCCACCATGACTGGATTCGTCATCAGGGCGGTGGGCTGCGGATGCAGCACATCGTCCCATCCACTGGAAGTCAAGACGCAAACCTCTGGGCTGTCCGCAATCTGCCACCAAGGCAACGCCAACATCGTTGCGTCACCCATACTAAACTGTCTGGTGGATTGTAGCATGCACATCATTTCCCTCGTCAGATACGATCGTTTGCTGTTCAAGTCTTTGAATTCAACCGTAGCTTTCACTTCAATGGACTGCAACGTCGAGTCTCGATGCCCAAATCCCCCTATCTCCACACTCTGAGAAACGGGTAAGTGAGACAAAGTCAGGACAAAGCCTTGGTATCGATTGTCCCTTATCCTAGAAAGTCGAAACCTGTTTCGCACATGGATGCCCAGAATAGCCGCACTCTCATTGTCTCCAATAAGATGTCCACCGGGCTCCAAACTTTGCTGGACACTGCAATACATCGGGCTTTGCTTCTGCGCTTCTTCTGGAACGCAACATTGGCCATTTGACGTCTTCACAGTTGCTTGGGAGCATGTTTCTCCTGACGACAAGTTAATCCTAGGCTGATTGTCGTTTACCTGCACCAATGTTTCGAATACGCATTGCGATGAGATGACGAAAACGAACCCTTGCGTACACCACATGGTACAAGCGCCCGCCAAAGCTGATGTAGGGGAGTTGGCAACGCCGTTGTTGTTCCTATTCTTTGGAGCAAAGTCACTGTGAGGTGCCAAATGACGCATCCTGTCTTGGGGCTGTTCCGTCGAATCGTTGGACTGTCCATTATCGTTTTCACTGGCTTGGTTCCCATCTATCGTTTGTGTATGAATCCCCACGCATAAACAAGACACCACTACGTCGTGAAGCTTTCCAACCGCAAAAGCAGCAGACTGTCCGTTCGAACTGACAGGGTTCTGTCGCCTCTCCGCGAACGGAGTGTCTCGAATCATCGTTGCGGGGAGCACACACTTGTCATTTGCCAGTGACGCCGACGCAAGGCATTTCCCGTTTTCCCCACTGTCTTGCAAGTAGCTACCATTGGAAACAAACCCCCCTGTGAAAATCTCACACGAGCCCCATCCGTTCACATCTTCCTTGCCAGTGCTGTTGCCATGTCGATCAATGCCACCCAAGAGCTGTGATGGCGTCAGGTGAATAGAGCCAGTCCACCCAACCTGTGGCTTTTGGTGGTGCTCCTTTTCTGTGCTGCAGTATTGGATCGTATTCTGAAGCCTCTCCTGCATGACCCGGTGCCCCTCTTTTCTCAGATCATGAAGCGCAACCCAACAGGGCAATGGCTGCGTGTGCCCGTGCTTCAGCCGTGAGCAATGACATCCATCACGACGAGGCATAGTAGTACCAATATGTGGAGCCTCCTCCACAGTGTCGTCATCTCTGTTGGTGGAATCGTGATCCCCAATACTGTCGTCGCAGACGTGATCAAAGAACTCCAAGTATGGATTCCGTGTACTTGTCTTCGTCGCCCGTGTCCCGTCTTTTATTCGACAATGTTGATTCCACCATACCTTGGCAATTTCGTCAAAAGTTGTTGGTGGTGGGTCAGCGAAAGAGCCGTCATGGTTCGATCGCATCAGCGTGGATTGAAAGTTGCCTTTGGCATGATACCATTTGTACAATTGTTGGCGACAGGCATATTCCCAATACGAGCGCTGTACCGACAGAAATGCATATGGCCTTGATGGGAAGCACTGCTGTTGATTGGAGGATGCCGTCGTGGTGGATTCTGGGGGTGGCAGCTGGAGGAGGGCGACCGTGGACCGAACACAAGCCCCGTAATACATGGTCTTGGAAGTAGATGCTTCTTCTTCTGGACACTCTGCCAGAGAGACAATAGGATGAATGTTGAGTGCCTGTATGATAGCCCCTCGCCGCAAGCTTAACATCATGGAGGGTGACATGGGATAGTATAGAAGCAATAGCACATGTCGTGTTCCTGGCGGTTGGGGTTGTGTCGTCACATTGACATTTAGTTCGAGGGAATGAATGTATGTTGTTGCAGTAGCAGTCTGCGAGTCACCTCTGCTGGCCGTTGCCCGGGATACTATATGTCCTTGCAGTGACACCAAAGGGACTGGAGTCGATGGAATGATTGTTGTTGGTTGATTGCTGTTGTTATTATCCCAAATGATACTGTTGGCGTTTTGAACGACAAAAACATGAGATGGAACTCGATGTTTCAAATGTAGAGCTGCCTTTCGTCGCACTACTTCCTCTGGAATTTTCCATCGCTGTCGCTTGACTTGCCACAGTTGAATGCGGTCTCCTGGTAGGATTCCTTGGTGAGCAACGAGACTGGCACTGCCCTGAAAGACAACGACACAACTGTAGACTTGGTCTGCTTCGCTGTCATCATCATCGTATAGTTCCATCAGGGCAAATGGTTCTGATGCTGTAGTATTGTTGTCCATGTAAATAATGGGTGAAATGGAATCGACTACCAGGCTCGTCAAGTTGTAGCGATTGTTTTTTCGTTTCTTTTTTTCACCTTTTGAAGTTTCCTTCGTGACGTCCTTGGTCCTTTCCTGGGAGAAGACCTGTTTCAAGGACAAGAATTCATCGTCGTGGGTTTTTGGACAGGGTGGCATTGCTGCTACTAATTGTAGTCCATCCTCGTAGACTTCCAGCAAGGCAGCAGCCACTGTTGCTTCCACTGCTGATTGAGAGGAGGCTTTTCGCTTGCGCGAGAGGTCTGATGAAGTGTCGCTTACATGTATTTCGCTTGGCGGAACTTCCGTTGGAGCTAGCAGGGAAATGACATGATATCTGGTTACTCGAAGGGCGATTCGGAATCTTGCAGCATCACACACACTCTTCAGTAGATTGGCCGGAACCGACAATAGATACTCAATCTTGGATGATGGTGATGGCGACTTGACAACAAGATAGAATCCTGCTTGTGGACAGTCCATGTTTCCATCATGGTCGACTTCTTGGCGCGATGTGGCAGAGGTGGTTGAAACTCGTGCTCTTTTTCGAGTCTGACTGAGAGGATGTAAAGGCTGCCATCGGTATTCTACGAATCCTTCCAGAATAGCTTGTCGTGAAGACGCTGGAATTGGAGTAATTGTCATTGTTGTGGCCTTCTACATAATCTTCATTGTCAGCCTCATCACCTTGTCGGTCGGTCAAGTCATGAACCATGGACCATGGACGAAGGCTGCTCTGAAGAAGCTGAAGAAGTCGAGGGCATCGATGTCGGATCTTTCATCCGAATTTTGGCTGAGATGAATCGAATCGAATTGAATCGATCGAACACGAAAGCTCATTCGTGCCTGTGAGTCACTCTGGTCTCATTTTTCTCGGGCTCAGACTTCAGCATCGACGACGATGGCACGATGACGGTATCACAACGAATTAACCGTCGACAGGTGGCAATACAAATCGAATCGTAGTTACTACTGGTGGCTAGCAAGCTAGCATACAGCTGCATTCCACTCATTTACTAGCTAGTAGGCCAGTAAGTATCTCACTTCTGTAGTCTTGCCTGGAACCAGAAACAAGCCAATTTGTGAAATCTACCTCCGACACAATGACATGCTTCCACCATCGCCCGTCGCTGCTGGCTTTCCTCGTGATGGCCACAATGCTGTTCATGGTCACGGCATTTCCCCCGCTTCACACCGTTACTACTACTAGACAAAAGTCGTCATCCGTGCTGAGAGCCAATAATAATAACAATGACAATAATAGTGACGATGGTATCAACCAGGATAATCCGCTCAAAGGCATGGAGCTCACCAGTGCGTTGGCACGGATCGACGAACAATGGCAAATACAGCAACGAAAAGCACCGGGACAATCGCGATGGACCAAACTCGTACTGCCCAAAGAAGAAGAAGACGAAATCGCGGAAGATGCCTCCTTTGAACAACCACTAAAGAGTGACGACGAAATTGTCTATCTTCTGGAACCAACCAACTCATTTTCACCATCCTGTCTCATTGTTTTTGTCGGTGGCGCTGGATTGGGACAATTTCCACAAATTGCGTATAGTGAATTCCTCAAAAGACTCTCGGACAAACTGAATGCTGCCATTCTGACAGTCCCCTACACGGTTGGATTGGATCATTTTGAATTGGCCAAAACCACGGGGGATCAACTACGGAGAGCCATTCTCTACTGCCAAGATGATCCCAAACGACAATATCCAGAAACCATGCCAGTCTTTGCACTCTCCCATAGTTTGGGATGCAAGTTACAAACAATCTACGTGGCGGCTACCAAACAACAGTACCGTGGGATGGGATTCATCAGTTACAACAACTTTTCATTTGGACAGACGCTGCAAATGGCACGAACTTTTGCCGAACAGTTGCGGGGAAATTACTACGGTGGTGACGATGTAATGGATCCATCTGTCAAAAGCAAATCGAACGAAGCATTTGATATGATCTTTGGAATGGCCGAGACCGTCTTGAATGCGGTCGGATTGGATTTTTCTCCTTCTGCTCAAGATACCCAACGAATTATTCAGCTCAAGTTCGATGACGAACTACAACAAAAGACGAGACTCTTCGTCATGGATCAAGATGATATGGATAGCAGTGCTCAATTTGCCGATAGTTGCGACGGCACAGTTTCGACCAGCGGAGTGGGAGGAACCCACTTGACTCCTGTCTACTTCAAGTTGGGCTTGGAAGATTTGCCGCAAGATATCCCGCGAGAGCTTGCCGAGGAGTTTGCCGGAGGTTACGAGAGTGCAGCATTTGGTGATGAAGGCAATATGAACCAGCTAATACAGGAGGTGAGCAACTGGATCTTGGGACGGGACCCCTCTAGACCAGCGCATTGGGCTGCTACAGCAACTACGACAGGAACCGATAGGCTCATTTCCGGTGGAACAGTGGCTGACAGCGAGGGACCATAATATACAAAACAATCCTCTGCCGAACCTTTAGGTAAGATAGCTAGCTAGCTCTTTAAAATTGGCTTCAGTTGCTGTTAGGAGTTGTTACCAGGTAGCTGGCTGGGTGCCGGCAACTTGAAATTGCATTGCAATCAGGCTGAACTCATTGAACCGAAGTGCCAACCCAACACTGCATACTAATACCGGTATGTCCCTCCTGCACATATCAAGTGCATAACATTAGCTCTGTTCCAAACTTCTGCACTCTGCATCACGTCCGCTGCTCTAGATAGCGGGCCTTGCTGTGCCCGAGAACTGCCTGTAGCTTCTGGAGTTGCAAGATTCCCTGTATCACGCACTTTCGGAGCTTCAGTTGATACCCTGGAGGTGTCATGGTCTTTGGCAACAACTGCTTCAAACGGTCAAGGAAGTTTTGTTCCTTTTACAGCTTTGCTGGTGTCTTCGCCTTGCCGTTTTTTCTTTTTCAATTTCCTCTCGCGCCGCGAATGTTCCAGGTGTCAAGGTGGAGCAGTGGTGGAACACGTCAATCGAATACCTATCGAATTACATCAATTGATTGTGACCAAAGCTCGCCTACGTGAGTGAACTGTGAGTGTCACATGCCGGCTCATGTCAGTTTGATTGGTTCAGAATTCAGAATTCTAGTGGACCAGTGGGCACCTTTTGCGGCTGTTCTTCAACGCCGTGTTTCCAGGACCGCATATTATCATATTATGTCAATTGTACAAGCATCTTGCTGTTGCCAGTTGCCAGCTACCGGTACTGCAAATGCCAATGCTGGAGAAAAGATTAGGCCCAGAAGCCTTTTCGCAGTCTGTGAAGAATGCATTCATATTTACCTTCTCGTTTTCCTTTGATTTCCCCAGAGTGCCAAGCTTAGAAAAAGGTCTCCTTCCATGACCACTAAAACTTGCATTCTCCCGCGAAAAGGAGGCATCAATGTGGAGTTCGGATGTCTGAAGTGCTGAGCCAGTGTCACAATCATCCCCCACACGCCAATGAGAATCAGTGCCCACAGTTGAAGGGCTTGACTCTGGCCCAAAGTATGTTTTTAAAAACGGCAAAGATCCTCTCTTTGGCCTCACTCTTTCTCAGTCTAACTTGAAGCCCTGTCTAAAAGCAACAGTGCAAGAGACACAGTCAGGCACAACCATTCCTTAGAATTGTAATCAACGATGAAGATCCCCTCCCCTCACTTCAATACCACTACTACTACTAGTAAGGATACCTTTGACGCGATCTCCACCGAGGGTAGACTTTGCTTGCCGATCCTTCCTGATTTGTTTGACATGAAAACCCAAGAAACGATGAAACAGGAGTCTTGTCTGTTGACACCATGCCTGTTGACACCATTGAATCGCTCCTCTCCGGGGTCGCCTCCTCCTTGGTGCCAGCCGTTGGCGTTAGCACCTCGGCGCCCTTCTGACGAGAGCACACCGTTAGAAGCTCCCGCCCTTGATGCCAAGTGCCAACCTAAGGAATCGTACATCTATAGGACACCAGCGACTCTTACATCGGTAATCACAGCTATTCGTGCCGCAAGAGTCCCTGCCCCTGCGATACCTTCGATACCAGATCTGCCGGTATCCTGCGATGACACAGAGCGCCCCTCTCTGCTTCGTCCACCGGCTGGCATCTGTCGGCCTTCGTTGAAGCCTCGGAGACTGGCTAAGAGATGCAGGAACAGGGTTAACCAAGAACATGTGATGATACATCGCGGATTGTTCCTCGGAGACACACACCAGCAGGCGAGTGCCAGCCATGGGCTCCCTAGAATTCCTGACAGCGCTTCCTTGGACAGGGGACTGACCAATCTTCTGAAGCCGCGACGCTCCAGGGCGAATCCATTCGAATAGCTAGTAGGCCCATGACCATCCGGTCATCCGGTCCCACGCCGCTACGCAACTATACCACTACATCACTACACACAGCTACATCACTATAGTTTTGATAGCGCATGCGAACTGTGCGCTGCTTTTGATCTTGCTACTTTCTACATTACTAATATGCGTGCTAATAATATAATATGTAAGAGTTAACCTTGCTTCCAGTTTCACCCTTCATGTTATTGGAGAGATTCCATGCTATCGTAGCCATCTACTAGCTAGTAGCAGTCGGTACAAAGCGCCGACAACCGTGCGATACCAAACTAATTGAAGGCAGCTTTTGCTAACGGCACCAGTAGCCAGCATATCAACGGGTACCCGGTAGCAGCTTGTGCGAATGACGTCAATGATACCGAATACCGGATACTATCACAGGTCTACATGCGCAATATTCATCAGACGAGGCGAAAACTTTTAATTAGTCTAATTAAAATTAAAAAGTAAAAAGTGAATCGAATCTGGCCTGGTCCTGAACCGGTGCCGCTAGCTCTGCTGGTTGAAAAACAAGCGGTCACGACGTCACGACGAAGAGCCTTGGATTAACAGCATTAGTACTAGCTAGTACTCGTACAGTAGACAGCCATCGATACTTTTACGGTACAGGTCCCTACAAGCGGCCGCATCACAGCTAAGAGGGAATGTGCTGTAGTCTGCTTGAGTTTCTGCGACTTGGACTTCTGGAAGAGTTGGGATCCTGCACTAATTTGGAAAGCTGTTAGACAAATGATGGAACAAAGCCTTGGTTTGGCAAGTTGTCTCCCACGATGACTTGTGAACCTGAAACAAGCAAGCAACTACAGGAAGCCAAACTCCGTAAGACGGTACCGGGTAGCAGCCAGAAAACTTTCTTGTTGGTCTGACCTTCTGGGTCTACTTGGACCCTCCCAACCAGTCAGAGCTCGAAGCACACCGCATCCACCCGATATCCCAGACTGAAGGAGAGAACTTGAAAGATTTTCTGCTGCTCTATGGACATCCCGAGTCACGACTCGAGCTCCTCTTTCAAGCAAAGACGAACTTGCCGCGGGAGTTGCAACAGTTTCTCAGAAGCTCACAAAACCATCAAAAGATCACAAAAACACCAACCAACGCAACAGATCAGAATGCAGCTCAAAGATCCTTCCTTCACAACGAGTACCACAAGTTCCCAAACGAACGAGACGCCATCGTCCTTTGGCTTCTTGCCCGGCATTGCAAACGAGGAGGACCCAGCCACAAACAACTCCTCCAATCCAAACAAAAGAACCCCCGGAACATCATCATCCCGGCCCAACAATGCCACGAGAGGTTCAAGCGAATGCTGCAGCACTCAGACAGTCGCTGTAACCGTTTGTGTCATTGTTGTTCTTGCTATTGTTGTCCTTGCGGCTGTTGCGAATAACAGCAGCGATGGTTCTGGCGGCAGAGGCGGTTTCTTCTTCCTCCGTGGTGGTAGTAGTGGAAGCAGGGGAGGTGGTGGTAGCTGCTTCCCTGCTGGTGAACGAGTGTTGCTCGACAACTTCTCGCAAGTTCCAATCGAGAGGCTACATCCCGGCTCCATCATTCATCGTGGAGGACAAATTTTGGCTGTAATGAAGCTAGCCGCAGATGGTGAAGACCCTTTGCATCGCTACAATGATTCTGTCTTCGTGACAGGATCGCACCTTGTTCAGGAGCTGGGGGGGTGGAAGCCAGTGGGAGAGTCGGATTTTGCCACACCCGTTGAGGATGAACAAGCCCCAACGTTCGTCTACAACTTGATCAGTTCTAAGCATACAATAATGATCAACAATACCCTGTTTGCCGACTGGGAGGAAGAGGAGGACTTTGCCGAGAACTGGGGTTTGGAAAGCCGGATCTTGGATCGCCTCAATGGACACCCAGACATGAATGCCCCAGCTCTTTCATCAACAGAAACTGTTTCCGAGGGGGCTTTTCAGCCCGGTACACCTATTCTCCTTGACACTGGAACTAGTGTTTCAATCGAGAAGTTGGAGCCAGGAGACCAGCTGCAAGGAGATGACAATATTGTCTTTTCTGTGATGCGACTCTGGATACCGAGTGAAACCATGGTGTATCACTACTCCATGGACTCGTCAGTAATCTCAGTGACTGAGTGGACCATTGTTTTGGATGATGACGGTCTCTGGCGCAACGTGAAGCATTCGTCTAATGCAGTGGCAGTTGGACTGGCTGCAGATGGTGCTCGTGCTTGGTATCAGCTTTGGACGACGAAGCATCAGATTCCCGTGGAAGGAGGCTCAGTTTTTGCTGACTACGAAGTGCTCGATGAAGATGATCCTGTTTTCTCTGAAGAGCTCTAGCTAGCTGACAGATTTTCATACTTGTGTTGTTCATTACATTGATCAAAAAGAAAGACAGAGGAATATCAGTGGTTGCGTTTCTTAATTAAAGAGCTTATATGTAAAGCAAATTTTGATTAAAAGCAAGCATCCGGTGAACAAGTAGACGCCGAATCCATGACAATGTGTCTTCCTGTCTGGGTTGATTTGACCTTGCAGTGTGTGATCTGGCCTTGCAGAGTGTTGCACCTCCTGGTTCTGGCTTTTGAGACAAGTTTGGTCACTTGAGACCACTCTTTAGTAGTTGGCTGGTCGATGGGCCAATGCCTGTATTGACATGTTGGGGCGGCGTTGATGTGTCAAGATCATCCGACCATCAACGCATTATTAAATTAAAACAAGCAGTTGATCAGGACTTTCCACCCCGCCGACATGACACCAAGGCTCCCTCGTATGCCAAAGCTCCACAGCGAAAAGTCATCACATTTTAGTGGTTCGTCCACATCTCGGCCAAGCTTGTCCAAGTTTTGTAGTATGGTAGCGAAAAAGGCGTAACTGTAGACATATGTGGCATCATCCGACATTATGGCAATCACCGTGTCCGTGTCGGGAATGACGACAATTTGCTGTCCTAGAGCACCTTGGCCGGCATATGCCCCAGTAAGTTGTGGGAGTGGCACGAACATGTCGTCTCGTACCGTGCGATCGACGTACCACTGATATCCATAACCAAGGAATAAGGGTTGAACTGATTCCGTATCATCGGCAAGTTGATCTGTTGTGGATGCTTGTATCCAATCTGAAGAAATTAGCTGGTCACCCTCGGCGGCCAATCCATTTTGCAGATAGAGTTGCCCTAATTTGGCCAGAGTGCGGGGTGTCGTGTTGAGTCCATAGGCAGACCCCTCGACACCACCAAATGTGCCCCATTGAATCCACAATTCAGGAATACCAAGTTTGTCAAAGATGAGGTTGTGTTGTGCGAATGGCAAGGGTGTTTTCCCCGATCTCCTGTATATGATTCTGGACAAGATATTGTTGCTTCCCAGATAGTTGAATTTTCCTCGTTGATTGGACTGATACTCCATATACTGTAACACTTGTTGGAGTGTTTCTTGATCTTGTATGGCTTCATCCGTAACACTCACAAGACCAGATGTCATGGTAAGGAGTTCTTCCAACGTGACAGTCTGCTTTTCCGTGGCCTGCGAGACTCCCTCCCAATCGCTGGTGTTGTTGAAGATATCTCCCAATGTTTCATTGATGTATACAAGTTGCAACTCCACCATTTTGCCAATGAGCATGGTGGCAAAGTTCTTGGTTGTTGAATAGGAGCGGAATAGGTCATTTTCGTCATGATCATAGCCATGTCCTTCGGCGACGATTCTTCCATCTTGTACTATCACCCATCCTTGAATAATTTTCGGATGCATGGAGGATTGAATGTTGCAGTATGCCTTGTTTCGGTTGTAGAGACGGTCTTTTTCCCATGGTTGGGACAAATCCACAATCCTTGTGGCAGTGGTGGTACAGTGCTGATGATGAAACACCAGAAGAAACGGGCACAGAAGCACCAAACGACATAATATGGAGCGGCGATGCATCATAGCATTGGCTGATGAGTATTTGGTAGATGGTACTCCTATCTTATCTCACAGCTTCGCCGCTCTCTCCGTCGCTAATCAATGAACCTCATGCTTGCTGATGAGCTCCCAATCAACCAGGGAGCAATGCAGCAATGGAGCTTGGAGCATCCCAACGGAATGTTACCGTTGGAAGGTTCAAATGGTGATGAAAATGTGACAGGAAAAAGGCTTTGTGAAAGAGATGACCACTCGGAAAGCGATGACCCGAAGAGGGATTGATGAATGTCCGCACATTTTGGGTTCTGATGTCACCAGTTCAATTGACCAGCTCTCAAAGCAACACACTCTCCTTCTAGAGCTAGCTAGCCACATCATAGTATTACTAGAACCGGTACCAACCATGACACTAGCAAGCAGCAGCACAGCGACGGCAACGGCAGTATCGCTTCGGAGCTATGATGATTGTTGCGACGTTGAGGACTTTCCCACGGTTCGCCTTTCTTCCGGAGCCGAAGAAGTGGCAATGGTGAACCACACTCTGAGTGATATTGATGATGAGGAAATAGCAATTTTTGTGGAGGAAATGGGAGCGGCACTAGCTGTGGCCGAACAGATCCCCGTATCGATGCGAGATGTCGACATTTTGAGTATGCGACGCATCCACAAATACGAAGAGGCTCGAGCGGAATTCATTTCCGCGCACTTTGTCAAGGCACATTCACCCAAGACGCTGGGCATTCAATTTGGAAACACCAGTAACGACAACAAGGGAACCACAATCGTCAAGATACACAAGCAGAGTCTTGCGGCACAGTCGCCTTTACAAGTAGGAGACACGTTGGTCAGTATCAATCGGCGCCAATGCAGTCCTGACATGACCCCTGCTCAAGTCGACAAACTGTTGCGAGAAGAATTTCGACTCAAAGACAACGTGACACTCGTCGCACACAATCCTGGTGGCGCCTGTGATGTCGTCGAGTCCATGTTTACCAAACCCAATCCGCACGATGTCGTTGGCATTGGACTTGAAAAAGATCCACACAGCAATAAACTCATCATTTCCATTGTCAATACGAGTAAAAGAGTCGATGCGACAACCAAGGCGGCGGCGTCACTCTTGAACATTGGCGACGAAGTCATTTCCATTAATGGATTCGCCACGGAACGAATCGAGTATGCCGAAGCACTCGAAATCATAAAGACGGCACCCAAAACTGTCACCGTCAAAGCCATTACACTTCGTGAAACGGGAATCGTCTTGGGAGAAATTCCAACGCAGCCAGACAGCACCGATGGTGTGATTGAAGATCCAAAACCAAGAAGAACTCGTCCAACAAAAACAAAAACAAAAACAAAAACAAACAAGGGCACGAGCAAGCCAATAGATTGCGAGATGATGTGCAAGACATTTGTCAGGGTGTGCAAGAAATGTGTCGGGGTTGTGCCCTAGCTACTGTTGGGAGGTATACTGGTTTTTGTTATTTACCGTACTACTTCACGGTAATCGCAGCCATGACAGTCTGTAAAAATTTAAACACATGGCTACATCTTTTCATTCGTTCGAACTTCGAACTTGATACGAATACATGTCATGTTGTCGACCAGTCTGATCTTGATCGAATGGAAAACTAGAGTTCATTTTGTACCTACACTAAATGCATCCATCCATCCAGCTAGCTAGTGCCAAAGTTGGCACAGGAGATGTGATGCAGTCACTAATAGCAAAACAAGGGTACGGCAGCTACAGTTGACTCGCTCTATTATTTATGGGGGGGGATTGCGGATTTCGATAAATATATTAGAGAGAATAAATATAAGGCTTTCAAGGGCCGGTTCCACTAGTAAAGTACGAATGGATAGAGCCGTCGCGTTTACGTTTGCCTGCCCTAGCAGCCTAGCCACATTCAATGCCCTAGCAAACCTGTCAAGATGCACAGTGGCTGCCTGGTTGATACCCAAAGCAGAGGCACTTCGGACAGCTTATTGAGTGCTTCTTCAGCTCCGCAAATGAGGCAAACACATCGGCTGGATCGGGATCATCCTCCATTTGTTCCGGTTCCTCGTCATCAATCACAGCCAGTTCCGCTTCTGTTGTTTCGACTTCCAGCGCTTCAATCTCTTCGTCGACGGTTGCACTAATGACTTCGGGCTCATCCTCGACATCGATCCAATTCTCCGCCATTTGCATCACATCGTCCCCAGAGTAGAGATCGTAATCAGCCGCAAAGGATCCTTGCAATGCAATTGCATGCCTTGCAACATCCACCTCAGTTTCTTTGGCTTTAACTTGGAGAGCACTCATGAGGTTGCACAAGTCATCGGAATCCTGCTTGCTCAACACCTTATCTTTCATAGGGATTGAAGCCGACCCAATGTCAACATTGATGTCTGTTTCCATGCGATGGGAAGGATGCCAGCTTTCTCCAGCATCGTCTGATACCATCTTCCTTTCTTCGCACGCAGATCCATGTAGGCAACCAGCTTCTTCTCAACCTCCGGATACTTTGGTGGGGCATAGCGCTTGGATGTGTCGGTTGGGACCAAAGTCTTGTTGTCGTATTGCTTCAGGTACTGA
Source organism: Seminavis robusta (assembly GCA_903772945.1). Classification (NCBI taxonomy): domain Eukaryota; phylum Bacillariophyta; class Bacillariophyceae; order Naviculales; family Naviculaceae; genus Seminavis; species Seminavis robusta. The sequence goes on along the minus strand of CAICTM010000502.1, from coordinate 4,995 downwards.
CTGAAGCTCTGCCGTTCCGACTGTGTCCCAGAGAACTTCGGCCCAGAAGCGGACGATTGCAGGAAGGCTTTGGCTTGCATGTTCTTGAACTGTGTACGGAAGGAGTGGCATGCCTGAGCCCAGTCGCCTCTGTTCTTTTTCCCAGTAGCATTCGTTGAACCTGCTTTTGGTCCCCTCTTTCCGCCTTTCTTCGTTCCTTTCTTTGTTACGGTTGAATCGGCGCCGTTCATGTTGTTGAATCGGCGCCGTTGGTTGAATCGGCGCCGTTCATGTTGGTCTATGTCAGATTGGAGGGTTTTGGTATGGTTTGGGTGAAATTGTTTGGCAGCTCAGGAGAATTGTTTTTGTCTCCTCGAAACCATCCTTCGAAAACTGCACGTAAACAACCAGCGCTTGGGCTGGCCCAGACAAGACAGCCACGGGCAGAGGTGCGAGGAATCCCACCTCCATTGGATCGATATTGGCATTTTACATGCTGTCTCGGTCAAATTGAAACGGTTGGAATGGATTGGACGACGTTGTCGACGTTGTCGACGTTGTCGGGCTGCTCGAAAGATTTGTTGCTGCTCGAAAGATTCATTCACGGATACCCGGGACTGAGGGGGGGACCTCGAGATTTAATAAATATTACAGCGAGGATAAATATAATATTATAAATATTAGCGCGAGTAGACTGTACCGGTACATAAAGAGGAAAATGCAGTTGTAATTTAGTTTGCCAGCCACTGATGTTGGCTATCCAACGCTGAATGAATGATGAGAAGCACGCATAATATGACAACCTCTCGAGCTCTAGAGACGGCAGCAGTTGAAGGCTTATTCATCTTCTCCAATGGACACGGCAGTGTACTGTCCATAGGGCGTTGTTTTGGTTGCTTCTGCTGCTGATGTTGCGGTATTGTTAGTGTTTGCAGCAACATCTTCGCCGTCCTCATCAAAATCGTCATCGTCTCGCAACAGTTGGTAACTATCGGGTGATGGTTCTTCCATGCCCATGAGCTTTTTCCCATTGATCAATAGCATATATAGCCCAAACATCAGTACCGGAATTGTCATTTGGATCCAGATCAACATATCATATGCCACAGTGACTCCGGGAGTGATCCGACAAAATGACGAGTGGTGTGAGTGATGCTGGTTGTTGTTGTTGTCGTTGTTGTCTGGCTTTGATGAAAACAACAGGCGGAACAAGTGCACAATCGGGGCCCTTTGGGTGCTCTCCACAAAGTCATGGAAACTGGACAAGTAAATGGTGCCAAAGAAAAAGTAGAGACCCAAGAGCGCCAGTAGACATGTTCGCACGTGATGAAAAATGTAAAATTGGAGATTCTGTTTCATTTGCAGTTGAAAGGGGGCGTGGATGGGCCGTGTCAGGTCACCTTCTAACAAGACCACGTCGTGGAGAATATCTCCTGGCTGGGGGTCCATGTCGTTAGGGACCAGCAGACAGGGGACATGGGCCCATGCCCGAATATCTTGCAGGAATTCTTCCCTCGCTTGTTCCACAGTTGTCGGTCTCGTCTCCTTTTGATTCTGCTGTGGTTGTTGTTGTTGTGTTTCCCCAGATGTCACTGGCACTGGAATGGTGTTTGCTTCTTCTCCAAAGGCCTCCACATCATTGCCGTTGTCATCTAACAATTGCACCCAACAGAAAATCTTGTGATTATTGGCAGGATGCGGGCTCGGGGGAATCTTTCGAACCTTGAGGATCTTGGCTCTTTGATTCGTCAAGCCAGTTTGTAACCTCTTGGTGATCGTATGCACCGTGTGCCCGTACAGCACCGAGAAGAAAGCTCCCCATAACAGCGCACTCTGCAGGAGCAATCGGAGCAGCAGCGGAGAGCAATCTACCAGTATAAGGACATAGGGCACGACAAAGAGGGATAGCACTGAAACAGTGCAGAGAAAGCGGCAACAGCTCATGGTCTTCTACTTTTGGTGAATTTTGCTTTTCGTTTTTTGTGTTCGAGCTGCTGTTGTACAGTACATACTAGCTAGCTAGCTAGCTAGCTAGTACAGTACCGATAGTGCATGTCTTTGGGGTCGAACGACGAATTCGCAGTCATCTTTTGGAACAACGCTGACGAAACGTATTGATCTGCTCTCCTTTTCACCGGGGTGAGCCTGTTTGTGGAGCCTTACTTTCCCTTTACAGATGGATTATAGGATTCACTTGCTAGTTATTTGAATTTCTTTCTATTCATAGCAAGACAAGAATAAAGCATACAAGTACGGTAGATCCCCAGACCATGAACTAAGGCAGAGTTTCGGGCTGTTTGCTCCAGGAACCCAGCTTGCTTCATTCAACTGGAGGATACATGGTGTGGTCATGTTTGCAGACACCTTCCAACCCTCCCCACTACGGAAAGCTGTCTTGGCTGCCATTAGTTAACCATCATCCCCAGTTTTGCCCACCACAGGAAGGTGAAATCTATTCTGATGGTGGTTTTAGTGATGTGTCGCCGCCAACCAGATGCAATCTCTCATGAATAAAAGCTAAACTAAGGTTTACATGTATATATAGTATCTTCTAAAGTCGGTCCACCAGGGGTTCGTACCCGTCGGGCCGAGATGGGGTCCGCAAGCCCATGCAGCTGCGTGATGCCAGGGTTGAGTTGATGCTAAAGTAGCTGTGCATACACCCGTCAAGTTGAGAGCAGCAATGCGTCAAGTGCGTTCTCGTATTGTTCAGGCAAGTGATCAGTCAACATGTCCACAGACAGAAAAATGTTGCCTTGTGCCACCTTTTGGGGATCGCAGCAAAAAGCTTCAAATCTGCCCAAGATGTTTTGTTTGCACCAAACAACATTACGGGCTGGGATGCACATGTTGTATTCGCCGTCGACAGCTCCTCTCTCGGCAACATTCAAAACGCTGTTGGTAATCTCGCTGGGGACCTTGTCGTAGTCATTGAAGATTCTCCATCGTTTCCAAAACCAGATGGATTCTGTATGACAGTCGACCGAGTCCAGCAGATTGATCATTCTCCGCACAGCCGAGACGGACAGGAATGGCACTACGTCATTGTCATGAATGAATGCCACTGTATTTTGCATTGCCTTTTCAATCTGTTTAGCGCATGCACTGTTGCTCTTGTCCAGTACACTCTTTTGGTGATTGTCCCAAAAGAACGTTGGCGGAGGTGCAAAGGCGAAGCATTCGACAGTTCTATTTGGGAACACCTCTTCGACGTACAGCAGTAGCGTCAACAAGCACGCCGTGCCGGCACCCAAGGAATGTCCCGTTACAACCAGCTTGTAATCCTCGTGGGTCGTCATCAAGGCTGCTATCTTGAATCCAGAATCGTTCCAGAGATTCCTAGCCATCTCTGACATTCCCTTGTGAGCCTTTCCGGAACAGTAGTCCGTAGCCATTCCTTGGATATCCACAATGGCTCCCGAGAGACTGAGTGTCCCTCGAATTGCCAGCACGATGGATTGATGCTTGTGATCAATGGCTACAAAATGGTGCAACACATGTTTGTCGTAGTCGGTGTCATTTCCTGCATAAAGGAATTTGACATCTCCAGTGGGAATTTGGGTATGGATGGAAATGGCTTGAAGTGGATTCTCTTGAATTTCAATCAACTGATGTGCATCCACTTGAATGTCCAAGGCGGATCGGATCATATCAGTTCCATAAGCTGAGGTAGCAAAGCGCATGAGACGATGGCCTCGTTGAATATCTTTGTGCATGGCCACTGTCATGGTGGCATAATCATCTTCTTTTTGAGCCTTCAGTACTCGGTCATGATTGTCATTGTCACTTTTTTGAATATCACTGAGTATTTTGACATTATCCAAGAGTCTTCCTTGCAAGAGAGGCTTTTGAATGGCTTCTTCCAATTCTGCCCCAACCCCAGTTTGTTCTAGAAAGGTATTGAATTGTCGCAGGGCTGTCATCCAGCCTGTAAGTTTTCTGGGGTTGGTAACGATACCAGCAATATCACCAATGGCAGAACAGATAAAAGAGACAACACCTTGAAAGGCAGATTGGATGTCTGTGGGTGGATGAATGGCTACCACAGTGGGTTGTAGGATGACGTTTCTTGTAGCATTTCTTGCGAGTTGTTCATTGAACACCCCGCCTTTGTTCATGACTGGGGTGTGATGCACGTATAGTGTCCGCAGCACCGGAATGGTAAGGTAATCCAACAAGATTGTCGTCAAGATCTTGTCAATTCTTGCTGGCAAGAAGAGGGGAACCAACCTTGAGAGAATGTTAAAGATTGGATCCAGCAGGAATATTCGAAGAGGAAGCAATACCGGCTTCAGAATCATGGGAGGGTCTCCTCTCCAGATAATCCGACGAGCTTGAGTCAATGATTTGCCCATGGGAGAGACATTCTTGCCAGGAGGACGATTCGGAAGCTTAACTTGCAGAGCGGAAGACTCGGGTTGCTGGCAACAGGTAGAATCCATTCTGTTCTCATTGTCCTTCGCCCTGTCTTCCCCACCACCTACAACGTCGTTTGTGGCTGCACCAGCTTCCATACCGGTAGTGCTATTCAACAGATCAAGATTCTATTACTGACTGACTGGACCTCTTCTTACTTCTTGATCCGAGGTGTCAAAAAGAAAAAATGAGATCCCGATCTTACAGTACCAACCAGGTCGCCAGGTCCTCATCAGATTCTTCAGTCCGGAAGGAAGTGGATCTTCTCTGTTCCTGGGTGACTTCTACGGGAACCCTAACCCTCCCTCTGGTACAGCAGCCCTGTGGGGCTCCCCCCTGGGTTTCCGGCAAACATTCCCAAACATGCCTCCTCTAACTGCCAGTACTAATAGGGACTGGCCTGAGCAGCTCAAATCAGTCCCTAGTTACCGGTTGGCTCCTTTGCCGCCATGCCTGGCTCTGAGAGCATGGTGCCCCCCCCTGACAGTAACAAATAAGTGCACCGGAGCATTCAAAAATGAACCACCAGGCCTGTTGTTGCTGCCATGGTGGCATGGTAGTGCTGCTGCCATCATAGTGTCTTTATTGAGATAATTAACC